>CM060200.1:14019580-14034675 GCA_030562195.1 Nipponacmea schrenckii | reverse complement strand
ACAAGTCTGTTGTGACAGGGATCCTTTCTACCAGCTGGTCCTTGGCCAATCCTCTTTGCATAGATCTTTCCTGGATTATCCGTGCCCATTTACAGCTGGGTAGACTGGAATTGTGAGTGAAGATGACTTATTCAAGGTCATCAGACTTTCACACACAGATAGCTTTCATGTCCGATATTTTCAAAATGTAAATTAAAGTTTTGATCTCTGTTGATAATTAAATTTTGGCAAAGATACGCATACTTATCATTTAAAGTTATACTCCATTGTGGGAGCTATTTACTTCTGTTTGGTGTTTGAAGCTGCGATAGAATGTCTGAAACGTTTCAATATAAATAATGTCTCAATATAAACCTAATAATACCTTATTATTTTTAATACTTTCTTAAGGTATAGTGTTTTTTGGCTGCGACACTAATTAAGACATAATTTTGGTAATGAATGCCAAAAAGAATTAAATTATTTTATCATATTCTGAAATAGACATGTTTGTTAGATATTGTTTCGTTATTTTCAGCTGCTGAAGACGAGATAAGTACTGCTAATACTGATATATTGTCTGCTCAAAATAAGTAAGTCATCATATTCTTCTTTAAGATGGTAAAATAGATAGATTTCATGTATAACAAATCTGGCTACAGGGCTATAAACAGTTATTGATAACATTGGGACAGAACTTAAAAGTTCATATACAGAACTCATTACATTAAATTTAGAACTTAGGCCCTTAGCTACCAAACCAAAATAACTCAGGAATATATCTAATGTTGTGATGATTTTAGACACTTGTTTAACCCATTTGAAAAGTTGACCATTGTTTTCCTTTGATTGTGGTTAAAGCTCAAAGCATGTAGCCAAACTAACACTAATCATTAATTATGTGACTACTATTTACATTTTATTGATCAAGTATTATCCTATTTTTTAACTAACTACATTTAATATTAACTAAAATCAATTATTTTATTATTGCTGAAAACTAAGATGTTGAAGTTGCCTGCATTTAACACTATTATTTGTATTATTATTTTTTTTAGATTGAAACATTTTGAGAAAGAATTAACACAACAAGAAAGCGGTATAAAACATGGTAAAGATGATTATAAAAAAGACCAGGCATTGTTAGAAAACATCAAACAACATATGACTAAATTAGAGGTAAATCAGTAATTTTTATATTTATCTGTAGAAATTACTATGTTAGAGGTAATCAGTAGAAATGAAATAAATTAGAGATGAATTAGTAGAAATGACTAAATCAGTAGTAATAATTAAATTAGAGGTAAATCAGTAGAAATTACTAATCTAAATTAAAGGTAAATCAGTAGAAATTACTAAATTGGTAGTAATAATTAAATTAGAGGTAAATCAGTAGAAATTACTAAACTAAATTAGAGGTAAATCAGTAGAAATTACTAAACTAAATTAGAGGTAAATCAGTAGAAATTACTTAACTAAATTAGAGGTAAATCAGTAGAAATTACTAACTTAGAGGTAAATCAAAAGAAATGACTAAATTAGAGGTAAATCAATACAAATGACTATATTAGAGGTAACATAGTAGTAATTATTATGTTAGAGGTATATCCAAAGAAATGACTGAATCAGAGTAAAATCAGAAATGTCTAAATTAGAGGTAAATCAGTAAAATGGCTTATTTAGAGGAAAATCAGTAGAGATGACTCTATTAGAGTTAATGCTTTAGAAATGACTAAATTAGAGGTAAATCAGTAGAAATGACTAAATTAAAGGTAAATCAGTAGAAATGACTGAAATTGAGGCAAAGCAATAGAAATGACTGAAATATTATCTTGAATTGTTGTCTGTATTTTTTAACAGAATGAGATTAAGAAAACTGGATATGAAGAAGGTCAAGAAGAAAATTTAGCAACAGAAAGAAGAAATTTAATGAAGGAAGTTGAGGGTTTGAATGGAAAATTACATATGTTACAATCTAGGTAATATATTCTACTATACAATACAGATTTGTTTTTATATGTCTATTTACCACTATATAAAAAAGAAATGAAATTGGTGGCCAAGGCCAGCCCCCGTAGAAGCATCTGTTTATGACAACAAATTTTTCAATGATTATCTAACAAACGAGTTTGACAATCATTGTAGGGTGAGAAAAATAAGTGGAAAGAAATGGGAAGTTACACGCACAGAGTAGTCAAAGCAAACCTATTCTCAAAACAATTGTTCAGAATTCACTCATCTAAAAATGCTTTTTGTGAAACACGAAACAATGGTTTTTGCAAACATACAAGACCATCTGTACTCATAATGTAATCAAGATTACAAGATTACATTGGCCTATAGGATGATTTTTTAACAAATTAATAAAATTCCTTTTTATTTTAGATTTCCACATTTAAACTTTGAATACAGCAATCCTGAAAGTAATTTTGATAGAAGTAAAGTTAAAGGTTTAGTTTGTAAATTGATTCAAGTCAAGAATGAAAGAACAGCAACATCATTAGAAGTAGCTGCTGGTGGAAAGGTAGATTTATTTTCCAATCTGATTCAGTTGTATAATATATTAGTTGACAAACACTGTCTACTCCTATCTAGTAATTGTCTGTTTACTACATGTACATGTATGTATAATGTGGCACTAGTTCTAGACTGACTGTTTACCGTTTACTAATAATTAGTATTTAGTACTAGTTTACAGAGTATTTTCTATGTTTAAGCTATAAATTTACTAGTTGATTAAGTATTTATTGTGTTTCAGCTGTTAATTTATTAGTTCATTGAGTATTTATTGTGTTTCAGCTGTTAATTTATTAGTTTATTGAGTGTTTATTGTGTTTCAGCTGTTAATTTATTAGTTTATTGAGTGTTTATTGTGTTTCAGCTGTTAATTTATTAGTTTATTGAGTGTTTATTGTGTTTCAGCTGTTAATTTATTAGTTTATTGAGTATTTATTGTGTTTCAGCTGTTAATTTATTAGTTTATTGAGTGTTTATTGTGTTTCAGCTGTTAATTTACTAGTTGATTGAGTATTTATTGTGTTTCAGTTGTTAATTTATTAGTTCATTGAGTATTTATTGTGTTTCAGCTGTTAATTACGTATTTCGACTTTGGCGAAAACGTATTGTAATCGTTCGGATTATTTTATTTTTTTTTTTTTGTAATTCTTGGATGAGTTTGCAGACAAACTGGTAAAAGGTGCAGAAATTCTAAATCTACAGTTGATCTTAGAATGATTTCAATTATCAAATAAAACAAAACCGGAAGTTCTATCTCTGACAGGAAGTGAGAACCGGAAGTTCAGGTTTTTTTGCTTTAGCAAGTTTATTTTCAGTTCGATTTTGACCGGATTTTCAGATTTGAAAACTTCAATGTATTTGTCAACTAACAATTATAGGTTTTATGCAATTAGGTTGAATATTTTACCCACGATTTGCAATTCAATATTCAAGGGTCATCAGCAAAAATTTCAGACCGTGATTACTCCTTTAATATAAATGGTAAAATTTTGAAACTTTACCAGTTGATAGGCGATATGTTTATAAATTTTTGAAAAAAATGTGAAAAAAAAATTCCACTTCCGGTTTAGCCTCAAATGACGTAATTACGTAACTTCCGGTCTATAACTGCTAGGTGAAAAGTGAAAACTGTTTTATAAATAACTTGTCAATAGTAATTGATTTGACCTAAATAATTAGGTCAAGCTGCCATATCGGCCGCCATTTTGAATTTTCGTTACAATTCTTAAATCCGAAATTCAGACACTACTGATAGACCGATTTTGATGAAATTTAGCACATAGATACAATGGATCATTATCTACCTTTTCTTGGAGACCGATTTTCAAATTTCGTATTTTCTTTCGAATTATTTAAATTTCGATTTTTTCAAAATTAGGTCACTTTAATGGGTACGGAAGGTGTGACCCACTTAATTTATGACCTTGAAAATTAGGTCAAATAATATTCAATATATTGTCTACGAGTAGATATTTTTTAATTTGGCTTACTTAAAAAATTCATAGAGATAAGTGTACTTAAATACAGCAAAAATTGATAATTTTCATATTTTCGCCATCATTAACCGTTACGGAAGGTGTGACCTAATTATTTTATGACTTTGAAAACTAGGTAAAATGATATTCAATATATTGTCTAGAAGTAGGTCATTGCAAATTTAGCCTACAAAATATTTTAAGGCTCTCGAAATACGTTCATAATTGTAAGCAATTCTAGTTTATTAGTTTATTGAGTGTTTATTGTGTTTCGGCTGTTAATTTACTAGTTCATTTAGTATTTATTGTGTTTCAGCTGTTAATTTATTACCCTATAGTTGATTGGGTATATTCAAGTATATAATGTAGTTATTTACTGATTGTTTCAGCTGTATAATGTTGTAGTTGATACTGAGGTCACTGCAAAGAAATTACTACAGAAAGGAGAATTAAAGAAACGTTACACATTTATACCTATAAACAAGATTTCATCTAGATCAATTGATCCTCAAATTGTAAAGAAAGCTGAAAATTTGCTAAGTTTAATCAGGAAAATTAAAGTTATAATCAGAAAACTGAAAATTTGCTAAGTTTAATCAGAAAAATGATAATTTGCTAAGTTTAATCAGAAAACTCAAAATTTGCTAAGTTTAATCAGAAAAATGAAAATGTAAGTTTAATCAGAAAAATGATAATTTGCTAAGTTTAATCAGAAAACTCAAAATTTGCTAAGTATTGTTTGAAAAGTGTTAAATTGGAAAACTGAAATCTAGCTTTTTCAAACTAAAGATATATTTATAAGGAACATTTAATGGACATATCAAAATGTATAATACATTTGAAAATCATTTTAGTTGGCCATTTGAACTTAACTAAAAAATCCTTGTTCGGTCATCTCCTGCCACATTTCAATTTGAAACTTAATTATATGACTATTAGTATGAATTAGGATTTTGATTTTTTATATTTATTTATATACATGTAGATCTATTTTGAATGAATTTTTCATTGATGATATTCTTATGATTTATTTTATTTATATGAAATCTATATTAAAAGGTCGGTAAAGAAAATGTGAGTACAGCATTAAGCTTAGTTGGATATGACAAAGATTTACAAACAGCTATGCAGTATGTTTTTGGTAGTTGTTTCATTTGTCCTGATATGGATACAGCTAAGAAAGTCACATATAATGATGGAGTATTAAAGAAGACTGTCACATTTGATGGTGATTCATTTGATCCAGCTGGTACTTTAACAGGAGGTTAGTTTTTATGTAAACATTCATTTTATTTGTACTAACCAGACTTGAAAATTGTCGATGTGAGATCATATGGTACTGAAGAAATAGCAAAATGATCAAATTATGAATTATGATGATTATTACCACATGTTCATGGCATTGAAGGATGGTATAACGGTACAGTTGGATACAAGTTGAATACTAGTGTGCATAGGCCAGCTTGTCTTCAACAACAAAAAAATCGTTAAAAAAATGACCGGCTGGGGAAAAATAAATCCCACAGAATCCCTGATTGCGATCCTTGCAGATGGGAATTTTGATGTCATCAGTTTTTTAAAAACTAAAGAAATGAGTTAATGCCCTTTCTTTAAAACTGTCAAAATTCCTGGCTGTAAAAGCTCTCCAAGACATGATAAATGGCATATTTGAAAAAAAAAGGTGAAATTGTGTATGATTAATCAAGGATAAATCTTATCCTAAAATTTAAATATTCAAAGTCTTGACCATGGTAATTTATCTTTTTATTTATTTAAATTTTAAGGTCATTCATCATCGTTTTGAATAACCTATTTCTGTTGGAAGTCATCACAGACAGCATTGTATTATAATCACTGTTTTGAACAATATTCATAACATCAAATACAGAATATTTGATAGGCCATTTTCAAACAATAATTTCTCAAATTTTAACTAATCTTGGCTTTGGTTACATCAAGAGATCAGATGCTATTGATATTCTTTTGAGTAGTTTGTTCTCAAATACAATTTTAGTGAGAACAGTTCTGGTGTTGCATACTTGGAAATTTGGTGTCTGAGCTAGTAGGCCCATTGTACCGATGGCGTTTTAGTTGCCTCTAGATGTTTATTATCATGCATGTCTAGCTATATTTTTTTTGCCGCAAAATTTTGGGCTAATTTGTGGGTTGTTAAATTTTTTATTTTTGAAAACCCCCAGAAGAATTCAAAGATTTGTCATAAATCTTGTTTTCAACATTAACCCTGGTTACATGAGATATTGGTAAACGGGCCAAAAAATTTACATATGCATTCTCAAAAAAATATAGACCTAACTTTCGTTTGTATTTTATTTTCATTTTGAATGTTTTTATAAGCTATTGGCTTTGTAAGTAAACACTACAGTTTTTTCAAATAGAAAGTAGAACAAAATGGCTGTTTCGTCAACTGCTGATACATTATTTCTTTATTATGGATGCAATATAGACACTGAAGAAGATTTATACTAAAAGAAATGTGTGTTTGATATGTGGAATGGCCTTTGCAACAGTGTTTTTCATTGGCTGTTCAGTAAGTGTTCAATTTAAGTGGATCGGTTAAAACAGAGATCATTAACTAACTGACTGAGTTAGGTCAAAGGTTGTTCAAACAGTCCCCTATTGAAGGGCAGTGTTAGACCTAACTGTAGTGGTTTTGTACAAAGCTTATAGCTTATAAAAAAAAATTTGAAATGAAGCTAATAAAATACGACCGAAAGTTAGGTCTTTATTTTAATTAGACTGCATATGTAAATGTTTTGGCCCGTTTTTCCAATATCTCATGTAACCAGGGTTAATGTTAGGTCTATATTTTAATTAGACTGTTACATATGTTATTTGTAACTACAATGAAACCCCTCCAAAGCGCAACCTCTATAAACCGGCTTTTTCTCTAAACCAGCATATTTGAAAAGTCACAAATGGTAAACCGACACCCCCTAAACCACAACCCAGCATCAGACGGCATGAAGAATGAATGCGACACATGCTGATTAATCACTAATCCAATTAATTACGCTTTTATGTATACTACTGCTACGGCTAAACCGGCATTTATCACGGGTCTGACCCGACAGCCTGCCAGTCTGGAGAAGTTTCACTGTGTACTTTAAACTTATCTGTTTTATTCATAGGTGCTCGCAAACAAAATTCTGGTATTTTACAAAAACTACAAGAAATAAAAGAAAATAGAAGATTTATTAAAGGAAAAAGAAAATGAAGTAAAGAACATTGATAGTGAATTGACTAATCTTAGAAAAAATAGTGAAAGGTATGACTTTATAAGGTCTTGTTAATGCCCTAAAATTTTAAATAATTATGCATTGCATTGATCTTAATCTACAACCTTTCAGTATAGTTAGTGATCTATTTTTCGAACTACTCACATACAATCTGACATGTTTTCAATCTTGAAATTAGTGGAGGGGTATGGTACCTTTGGATGCTTCACTCATTGGTCAGAAAGATGGAAACAGTGGACATAAAATTTATATTCTAAAACTTGGTCAATAAGAGCACCGTATACATTCTTCAGTTCAATTTACAAGGTGTCATGACTAAAGAATAGAATCTTGATTTACCTTGAAAGAAGTTGATAAATCTGTTAAACTAAGCAATTATTTAGAAATGCTTCTAGGTGTTTTTCAATATGACCTTGTTTAATGTATTATTACTTAGTTTAATGTATTATTACTTAGTTTAATGTATTATTACTTAGTTTAATGTATTATTACTTAGTTTAATGTATTATTACTTAGTTTAATGTATTATTAGTTTTATAAGGGATCTGTTCAAATAGTTTAAGTTAAATTCACTGATAAAAAAAAAATTTATTTTGGCCAAGTTCTATAATTGTACAGTATGATTGTTTGAAATAATTATTGACAATACCTCTAGATACTGTACTTTACAACTGCAGCTGCTCATGGGTGCACTCACTTTATCCTGGCATAGGTTCAGATAATATAATATCTTTAGTTTGTTCATCCTGGGGCGTGTTTCACAAAGTTTTAACTAAGATACAATCAAGATTTTAAGAAATACAGTAACCTGATTGGTTAATAAAAACTCATATTTAGTGATTGACCAATCTGACCATTGGAACACTAAGTTAAGTTTTTGTGAAACAGGCTCCTGGTTTTCTGATCAGTGATGCAAGTCAAAGAAACTTTCATGGAAAAAGTAGTCACATTGATCAGGGGATATATAACTCAAGGCTACTAGTCTCTCGAAAATAAGATATAAAAAAGGAGTAAAATATGTGCAGCCAAAGTTGTATAAATTTCATCACAGTACGCTGTTATTTCTCTTCAGGTGCCTGAAACTCTTGTACAATTATTTATCTGTTATTTAAGGTATGTTCAGTTCAAGAGAGAATATGATCTAAAGAAACAAGAAGCTGATTTAGTTAGTATAAAGTTAGAACAAAATACACATCATAAGCAACTACAAGTTGTCAATAGTATAAAAGAATCTATAGGTATATATTTTTTTTAATTTAAGGGACTACCTGGGGATTTAAAGACTAAAAAAAGTGTGTTTTTTATGAATTATTATTATTTATTTTTTTTATACGCTCACATGGAAAAGTGGACGTATATTGCCGTCGCCCCTGTTCGTCCGTCCGTCCACATTTGTTGTATCCACGATAGAGGCTACAGTTTTTATCCGATCTTTAAAGAAACTTGGTATACATGTATATATTGATGATATCTCGGTCAAGTTCGAAAATGGAAATTATCGCATGAACGGTTTTTGAGTTATTGCACTTGACTTAGTAAAAACGCGTCAAATTTGGGTTGTATCCACAATAGAGGCTACAGTTTTTATCCGATCTTAATGAAACTTGGTATACATGTATATATTGATGATATCTCGGTCAATTTCGAAAAAGGAAATTTTTCGCATGAATGGTTTTTGAGTTATTGCCCTTGACTTAGTAAAAACGCGTCAAATTTGGGGTTTTATCCACAATACAGGCTACAGTTTTTATCGATCTTAATGAAACTTGGTATACATGAATATATTGATGATATCTTGGTCAAGTTCGAAAATTGAAATTATCGAATGAACGGATTTTGAGTTTTGCCCTTGACTTAGTAAAAACGCGTCAAATTTGGGTTGTATCCACATTAGAGGCTACAGTTTTTATCCGATCTTAATGAAACTTGGTATACATGTATATATTGATGATATCTCGGTCAAGTTCGAAAATGGAAATTATTGCATGCACGTTTTTTGAGTTATTGCACTTGACTTAGTAAAAACGTGTCAAATTTGGGTTGTATCCACAATAGAGGCTACAGTTTTTATCTGATCTTAATGAAACTTGGTATACATGTATATATTGATAATATCTCGGTCAAGGTCAAAAATGGAAATCATTGCATGAAAGGATTTTGAGTTATTGCCTTGACTTAGTAAAAACGCATCAAATTAGGGTTGTATCCACGATAGAGGCTACAGTTTTTATCCGATCTTAATGAAACTTGGTATACATGTATATATTGATGATATCTCGGTCAAGTTCGAAAATGGAAATTTTCGCATGAACGGTTTTTGAGTTATTGCCCTTGACTTAGCAAAAACGCGTCAAATTTGGGTTGTATCCACAATACAGGCTACAGTTTTTATCCGATCTTAATGAAACTTATCAGAAATTCAAATTTGACGATTTTTTGATGAATAGTTTATGAGTAATTGCCCTTGACTAAGTAAAATTGCGTAAAAATTCATTTTCTGTAGACACTATAGAAGCTACAATTATCTATGGATTTTAATGAAACTTGGTATGAGCATTGGAATTGATAAGAGGGCGGTCAAGTTCGAATTTGAAGTTTTTGCGATGAACAGTTTTTTAGTTATTGGCCTTGACTTAGTAAGATTGTGTCAAAATTTTATTGTGGGTCCAATAGAAGCTACAATTTTCAATGGATTTTGATGAAACTTGGTGTTTTTGAGTTTTTGCCCTTGACTTCAATATCCATTTAGTGAATGTTTTTGAGTCATTGCTCTATTTATTTTTCAAATTCAATGCTGCCAGTGGGCGTATGTTACCTTGCCTGGCAAGCTATCTTTTATTTTTTTTTTTAACATTTTTGAGGTGCATGTATCTTATATCTTGGAATTGTCATGTGATCATGTTATTCTGGTTGTTCAAACATTGGTGGCTGGTTATTGAGGACTACAAGCGTTTGTATAGAAAGTGAATAAAAACGCTTTGTAGAATATGAATATGAATAACATTATTCATTACAGTATGCCTTCCTTTTAATGTGAATAAAGGGTAAATATTATAAGCCCATATGAAATGTGGAGTGTATATTGGCATTACCCATATTGGTCCACCGGTCAACAATTGCTCGTAAACATACCAGAAGGCACAATTCTAGATGGATTTAATGAAAACTTTGTGTGAGTGTTTGTGTAATCACCAGCTTGCTGTACATGGTTGGGCTGTTCTATATTAACTGGCCCTAAGACTTAAGATTAATGCATTGTTTTCAGTGGAACAGAAGAATATCCTGACTGAATCGGAAGAAAAGAAGAAGAAAGCAACACAGAAAGTGAAGGAATTAAAGAATAAGTTACAAAATGCTAAAGCTGTGCGTGAAAATGAATTAAAGGAAGCAGAAGATAAATTAAGTAAAGCTAAAAAGAAAATGGAGGATTATGGTAAAAAGTTAAAAGATAAACTTCAGGTAAAAACAATACTATAATATTCAATTAATGATAGGTTGGGCATTCAAAAGTATTTCATGAATTGATGGCAGCACTGGAAAAGGGTTAGTATAACTTACAGAATATATTTTGTTATAGACCCAGATATGTTGATTGATTATACATTTGAAATAGACACTCTTCCCTCCCAGAAAATTCTTGGGAATATAACCTACTTTTCATTCTGTAAGATTATTTTTACTATTGATCATTTTCATCAACCCAAAGGCAATCCACTATTCTCAGTAGTATTTGTAATTGATTTGATTTAAGTTAAATGCATACCATTATGACTACCAATACTGTAAGGCTAGAAATTAATGTGTCAACAAATTAATGCGACATGGGGTATAGAGACTAAAATGCGAGTACAAATTAATGCGATCCGCGATAGGTGTCGCATTTTTTAATATCCAAATTCTAAAGTGCTAAATGAATGAAGACATGAACAATGATCAAGATTTTATCTTTAAATAGTCAAGTGTGAAAATCTCTTGTTTTTTTAACGCCATTGATTACTAATCAGTTCAAATTTAGAGATAATTACCTAATTACTTAATCCCATATATACAGTCTCAATTTAAATTTTTTCATATCGATGTTCACTAATGTCAGCCATATTTAAACTCCATAAACTTCACTTGGGAATATGTATTTAAAAATGCGGATACAAATTAATAGCGAATAGGTCGCATTTAACGCATTAATTTCTATCTCGCAATAATTTGTAGCCTTACAGTATATGTTTCTGTCAGAGTAATTATGTTCATTTTTGTTTGTTGAGTGTGTTGACTTATATTTACCTGCATCCAAACTATAATAATTGATCAATTCTTAAAATCGTGTTTTAATTATGTTTCTTAAGAAACATTAAATGTGATTTGTTTCTGCCAATGTTTGTTTCCTATTTTTATGACTTTAGTGGACTGAGGAACTAGAATATTACCCAATACCTCAGGTAGCCAGAAAAAAGTTATATTTGCTGGGTATTGCCAATCATGTGATTCAATCACGATATATTTTTATAGCACTGTTTGCTGGTAAAGTCAGTTTAAATATTCTGTTCCCTAATCCTATTATGTAAATAACTATTATTTATACACAAAAAAAGTAAATTTGCACTTGTAAATAGTGATCTGAAAATGAAATATAAAGGTATAAAATCCCTGTGTCTATCTCTTATGTTGTAAAACATCTAAACTAAACATTTATGTATTTAATATATAGGATATTGATGGTGTCAAATTAGAAGCTGAAGAATTAAAGAAAGAAATAACTAATAATGAGAACCAGTTAAAAGCTACAGAAGAATCTATTGAAGCTTTGAAGAAAGAAATAGAAGACCTATTGGAGGGCTGCGATGAACAAAAAGTGTGTATATATTTCATATTGACCTTTTTGATCAGTCGTAGATTTCAAAGATGTTCTTTTCATGTATCCAGAAAACCAAAAGCTTTTATTTGCACAGTTGTTTCTATGGTTACTGGTTTCTATTGTTTCTATGGTTACAGAAAAACTTGACCAGACACACTATCATATACCAACAAGAAAAAATGATGTGCAATGGTTGCATCATTATTTCTTGAATTAAGAAACAACATACAAATAAAAACGCTTTCCATATCAATTATGTCCATAAATGTGATTTTATGTCACAGGATTGAGCTGTATCAGTAGATACATGTAATTATTTTCTTAAGATTTTTATGAGGTTTGAATAATTTTGAATAAATGAGTATCAGGGACATTGACAGCATTTTCGTAAGTGACATCATCAAACACATGGTTTTAGTTGAATTGCAGAAATCAGAAAATTGGAATGGTGCAAATTATTGCTACCTGTGTCTTCAAAACAAAAATTTATCACTGACTCACACATTGACTTGTAATCTCTTTAACTGCAGGTACATAATAAAAGAAAGTTTTGTATGTTTCTGACCATTACAAATTTGTATATTTCTAGTTGGCAGTGACTCTGGCTCAAGATGATGTCAATAAACAGAAAGAATTGTTAAAATCTAGAAATAAAGAAATAACTCAAAAGGTTGGAGAACAACGCAATAAGCAAAAAGAACTGAAAACAGCTGAGTTAGAAATACAAGATCTTGAACATAAAATCAGTAAACATCAGAAAGATACTAGAGATGCAGTTAAATTGGTGAGTTCAGTTCATAAATGACATGTTCAAATAAACATTATCAAGGCCATACAAAATAAATATTCTGTTTTACAGGCCCAGTACGCTCCGTTGAACTATCACATGCTCCAAAACTATTTATCAACATTTTGGATGGGCATTGTCTGGTCTAGCGTTCGAGAAAAAAAAAAGTCATGAACCGCCCTAATTCTTTGTTGTAGCCACAAATAGGACAAGAAAATATGTGTGTGAAAGAATTAAGTCAAAGGTCATTCAAACAGTTCGTATTGAAGGGCAGTGTTAGACCTAACTGTAGTGTTTACTTACAAAGCCAATAGCTAATAAAAACATTCGAAATGAAACTAATAAAATACAGTACGAACGAAATTAGGTCTTTATTTTAATTAGACCGTCTTGATAATTTTTCCATTTCTACATACATTGGACACAAACAAGACAGTCTTTAAGAATGCTTAATACTACTAGTATTTGAAAAGAAAAAATGTCCTAGTACTTCTTTTTACCATTCAATATTCAACCCAAAATATATCTGATTGTTGCCTCCAAATGGTGATGTTCATTAAATTTATGGGTCTTTGCTCGCTGCGATTTTCCCCAGTGGAAAATTTTAGAATAGTGGTTATAAATAATTAATTTGCCCTCTTGTCCCAATATTTGAAAAAAACAAAAACAGACTATATAGTTAGTATGGCCTAACTTGTGAATCATCTAAAGGAATGCTGTGTGGTGAACATTCTATCCCACATTCACACTATTAAATCATGTAGTAAAGTGAACCCAAGGGAGACAACAGCAATCAGGTATCCTAGATTCTCTCTGTAAGGGATGCAGTTTAGGAGGGCACAGCTGTGACTATAATAGATCTCTCAGTTATTGGAAATGTTTATGTATTTGACTGATATTAGATAAAAGCTTCAATCTAGAAGAAAAAAATAATGTCCTTCTTCATACAAAGATTTATCTATTTTGTTCAAATTTAATATCATTACTGGTCTTCAAGATGATATTTATTGATAACTACTGTAATTTAAACTGTGTCATTTCATTACTAAAATTAACATTTCAATGTATACTTCTTTCTTTAGCAAATTTTACTCTTTATCACTTTCTTAGAGGGACTGGTTCATAATTTATTTAGTCAATCATAACTTAGTCTCAAATTTTCAGCTGAGCTAAATTATTTCAAATTATGTGTCCGGAATAGAATTGTCATTTTTTGAGACATGATATATGGAAATGATATATATAGAAATGGGATGTTAGCTTAAAATAAATATTTGATGAGGGCCTTATTTTGAACAATGCAATCATCATAAATTTTTAGTTCTTCTGAATACTATTAATATATATTCATATGTCAAATCCACCCCAGGAATTTAGAATTACAAATATTATAATGGATGTGTGCAAATTAATTTATATAGGTTGAAAGTATGCTACAAGAATATGATTGGATTGCTGAAGAAAAGAAATATTTTGGTCAACCAAATACAAGTTACGATTTTAATGTACATGATCCAAAAGAAGCTGAAAGAAGAATTAGTAATTTAAGTTCTACTAAAGAGAAATTATCCAAGAATGTTAATATGAGAGCTATGAATATGTTGGGTAAAGCTGAAGAACAGGTAAGGTTATAAATAGAACTAGAATTGCTTGCAATTATGAACGTATTTCGAGAGCCTTAAAATATTATGTAGGCTAAATTTGCAATGACCTACATCTAGACAATATATTGGATATCATTTGACCTAGTTTTCATACTCATAAAATAATTAGGTCACACGTTCCGTAACGGTTAATGATGGCGAAAATATACAAATTATCAATTTTTGCTGTATTTAAGTACACTTATCTCTATGAATTTTTTAAGTAAGCCAAATTAAAAAATGCCTACTCGTAGACAATATATTGAATATTATTTGACTTAATTTTCAAGGTCATAGATTAAGTGGGTCACACCTTCCGTAACCGTTAAAGTGACCTAATTTGGAAAAAATCGAAATTTGAATCATACGAAATTTAAAAATCGGCCTCCTAGAAAAGGTAGATAATGATCCAATGTATCTATGTGCTAAATTTCATCGAAATCAGTCTATCAATAGTTTCTGAATTTCGGTTTTAAGAATTGTAACGAAAATTCAAAATGGCCGCCGATATGGCAGCTTGACCTGATTATTTAGGTCAAATCGATTACTAATGACAAGTTATTTATAAAACAGTTTTCACTTTTC
>CM060200.1:13970963-14019080 GCA_030562195.1 Nipponacmea schrenckii | reverse complement strand
TCGATTTTATAAATGAATTTGTCTAGCTCTTCACTTGAGGTTGAGCACTACACTTGACTACTTGATGGTATCAATATTACAAAGACGTGATAAATAGATTGATCTGAAGTTTTTTTCGCTGTGCTATTTTGCTGCAATGAGCTATGTTTGTCTTTAATAATCAGGGGCGTAGCTACTTTTACTGAACTCGTCGGTAAAACGCGGAAATGAAATGAAATGTATTAAAGTGCATCAGCACCAAAACGGGCTATATAGCACTTGAATACGATTTAAAATAAAAACAAAAATTAAAACTAGAAAATCAATACATTAAAAATAAAAATTATCACAAAACCCCAAAAAGGGCAACAAAACAATGCTAAAAACTATATCACAGAATGGCTGTAACCCAATATGGGCTAAAACAAAATAGCAAAAACAAAACTATAACACAAATATTTTAAAATTTATAATACAGATTAGGTCTGTTTTAAAAAACGCGACATCCTTCTCATAAGAGAAGGTTGTGCAAACAGATGGAACAAGGATCTAGCACGGTAGTGCTGAGATCTTATAGGTTTGAGATGCGTGCACTCAAGTCAGAATGTGTTTCACTGTCAGGCGACCTGGCAATGCTCACCAGACTGGTTGAGGCTCTCGCTTGAGCAGGTAACAGTTGGTAAGGTGAGTATGTCCAAGACGAGAGCGACACAAAACAACTTCATTTCTCCTGTTGGCACAATAGGAGGATGGCCAATCCCCCAAAAGAGGCTTGATGGCATGAAGTTTGTTTGTATCTGCAGCATCCCATTTTTTGCTGCCATCGTTGCAAAATAAAAGTCCTTATCACCGACTTAAGTCGGTGTAAGGCAAGGACAAGGGGGAGACAGGCAGTGACAAAGCAGCCTTAGCCGCCGCATCTGCCTTGTCATTTCCCGTATGTCCATGTGACTGGGAAGCCAACAAAGGACAATGTCCCTTTTTGGTCCAGAGAGCTTGTAAATATCTCCGATTATTGGGTGCACAAGCAGGATGGTTATGAATAGCTTGTAATGCGGACAGAGAATCAGAATAGATAATACATTTTTTTAAGGATAATGAGGACTGAGAAAGAACTCGAGTGCCTGTAAAATGGCAACGAGTTCTGCAGTAAAAATAGAGGCTGCTGGTGGAAGAGATACAGACAGGACTTCGGATGGTGTCACTGTTGCAGCTGCCACCTTATCACCATCCTTGGACCCATCTGTATAGAATGGAGCATAATCCCCATATTTAGCCCTTAATTCAAGAAATTTCGACTTGAAGACGATCGAGCTTGTCTGTGACTTCTTATTGCTTGATAGACTAAAGTCTATCTGAAATGGAGCAATTGACCAAGGTGGAATTGTGGTCAGTTATGAAGTCCGCAATACTGTCGTGGCTGATACCAGCCGCTGACAAAAGTGGTTGAATGCGGACTCCAAAAGAAGAAATTGCACGAGGCTTTGCCTCGTACAAATGTTCAAAATAAGGACTAAATACGGGGCGGTGAAGCCGGATGGTATGGCAAAGATGCTATTTTAATAGCATACTGTAGTGAAAGTCTATCACGTCTGTCGTACAATGAGGGTTCGTTAGCCTCGACGTACAGACTTTCAACTGGAGTTGTGCGAAAAGCGCCTAAACTGATTCTAAGTCCTTGGTTGTGTATGGTATCAAGCTCTTTGAGATAGGATGGACGAGCTGAACCATACACCTGGCACCCATAATCGAGCTTGGATCGGACCAAAGCTCGATATAATCGGAGGAGGACCTTACGGTCAGCTCCCCAGTCAGTGTTTGATAAGACTCTCAGTATGTTGAGAGCTTTCAGACATTTTTTCTTGAGGATTTTAATGTGTGGACGGAAAGAAAGCTTGCTGTCAAATGTAAGACCAAGAAATTTGAATTCCTGTACTACAGGAACGACAGCATTGTCCAAACGTAGCACTGGGTCAAGGTGCAAACCTCTTCTTTTACAGAAATGCATGCAGACGGTCTTGGATTTCGAAAATCGAAATCCATTGTCAGTCGCCCATTGCTGTAGATTGTTTAAGCAAAGCTGCAACTGACGCTCGATCGTCTGCATGTTAGTAGAACTGTAACACATCTGAAAGTCATCAACATACAGAGAGCCATCAACCCCCCGTCTAAGGCACGATGTGATGGAATTTATCTTAATGGAAAAAAGGGTAACGGATAATATGCTACCCTGAGGAACTCCATTATCCTGAGGAAAAGGATCTGAGAAAATGGAGCCAAGTCGTACCTTAAACGTCCTATCATGTAGGAAATTGGAGATAAATAATGGCAATCTTCCTCGAAGACCGAAGTCAAAGAGATCGCGAAGAATGCCATATCTCCAAGTAGTGTCATATGCCTTCTCCAATCAAAAAATATGGCTACTAAATGGTGATTTTGGATGAAGGCGTCCCTGACAGAAAGATTCAAATCTAACGAGGTGATCAAGAGTGCTCCTTTGGGACCGAAATCCACATTGGAGGTAAGCAAGTAGATTGTTGGACTCGAGGTGCCAAACGAGCCTTCTATTGATCATCCGTTCCTATGGTTTTACATATTGCAGCTGGTCAATGCAATAGGGCGATAATTAGTAGGATTCGTAGGATCCTTACCAGGTTTAGGTATGGGAATAATAGTAGCAATCCTCCACGAAGGAGGAAAGACACCGTCATCCCAAATCTGGTTAAATATAAGTAAAAGTTTTTTTAATGTAGGGTAAGGAAGATGTTTGAGGATCTGATAATGAACATCGTCAGGCCCAGTAGCTGTATCATGGGCCTGTTTTAAAGAATACTTCAGTTCAGATATAGTAAATTTTTCGTTATAATATTCCTCATTTTTAGATGTAAAATTTAACCTTTTCCTCTCTTCCCGGAGACGGACTGTTCTGGAAAGCATTAGAGGAAAAGTTTGAGGATGAATTGAAAGAAAAATTACTTCCTAATGAATTAGCAATATCTAGATGGTTCACAGATATTGTATCCGCTTTACCCTTGATCCTACGAATCCTATCCCAGACTGATTTGGAAGACGTACGACTGTTGATCCTAGAAACATACTCCTGCCATGACGACCTCTTTGCCTTGCGGATAGTCCGCCTGGCCTTGGCCCGTGCAATGCGAAAAGAGGCCATGTTGTTATCGGAAGGAGCACGTTCAAGCAATCGTAAAACACGATTACGTTCTTTCAGTGCTGTCTTACAGTCTTCATTAAACCATGGTTTATTGAATCGTTTTGGAGTTGCCGAGGTTTTACGAATCGCCTGACCCGATACATCTTGTAAGATGGTGGTAAATAAATCCATCGGGTCTTCTGCTTCATCTAGATCATCCTGAGGAAAAGAAGAAATGCAAAGCGCCTCAAAGAGGGGCCAATTAGCTTTAGAGAGTTTCCATCTTTGTGGCCTGTCTATTGGTGAAGGACCATTATTCCGTAGAATTACAGGATAATGATCACTGTGGCAGAGATCGTCATGGACACTCCAAGAAAAATCTTGGAACAAAGATGGTGAGCTAATTGTCAGATCTAGATGAGAAAAGGTTTTTGTTCTTGAGCAGAAATACGTAGGCGATTCGTCATTAAAGATACAAAGATCGTTGTCATAAATGAAGTCAGCTATTAATTTTCCTCTGCTATTATCAGCTGGACTACCCCAGAAAGAATGATGACCATTGAAATCTCCAAGCAACATGCAAGGAGAAGGAAGCTGGGTAACAACGTCATCCAAATCTCTGGGGTTTAAAGTTGAGTTAGGTGGCAAATAGATGGAGCAGAGTGTAATAGGCACGTGGAGTGTTACTCGCACGGCAATTACCTGCAGAGGAGAATTAAGTGTGATTTCGGACTGGGCAATGCTTCTATTGACAATAATAGAAACACCCCCCGACACTCCTTGCTGCATTAATTGTGCTGGGAGTCACGTAGCATACTTTTGGGACTGCCCTAAATGGCAGCTCGAGAAAAATATACAAAAGATTAAAACAGAGCGTAAGGTATCTTACTTAGAGGCGAAAAAGGTTGTTAAAGATTCAACCCCGTCCAATAAAACTTATGCTGCTGCTGCTGTTACCATGTCTGTTAAATTACGTTCAGTTGAATGTCAAACAGATGTTACCTGGATCGACAGACTTGAACTAAATAGTCAAAAAGTTGTTAAGCCATCTTTGACTTCTCTTTCTAGTACTTCTTTGGCTACTCAAACTGAGATGCCAGTTGCTGCCTCTACCAGCAAAGATGTAAAGCCTAAGGATAAGGAAGTTCTTACAAAAGGCACAGGAAGAGAATCAAAGCTTCATCAAAAAAATAATAATAAAAATACGACTCCCAGCCTAACAACTTCCGTTAGGAAACCAGGTTCTTCCAGAAAGGGAGGGAAGAATCTAGTACAAACTGCCATTATAGAAATGGAAACTGAGACTATTGAGGACAATGCGATAGAGCTCAACCCCACTAAACGCAAACCTCAAAGTCCCGTTAGACCACCCTGACAATAATGGGTGATATTAAAAATAATATCATTCAATGGAATTGCCGAGGTCTTCGTCATAATCTTAATGAAGTTCAGCTATTAATTCAGCAATATAATCCGTTGGCTATTTGTTTCCAAGAGACATTCCTCAAGCCAACGGATTTACATTTAGTGCCAATCAAACATTTTGTTTCTTACCACCTTTATGGCACTAGTGATGAAAAGACCTCGGGTGGTGTTTCTATTATTGTCAATAGAAACATTGCCCAGTCCGAAATCACACTCAATTCTCCTCTGCAGGTAATTGCCGTGCGAGTAACACTCCACTTGACAATTACTATCTGCTCAATTTATTTACCACCAAATTCAACTTTAAACCTTAGAGAATTGGATGACTTTGTTGCCCAGCTTCCTTCTCCATTCATTTTGTTAGGAGATTTCAATGGTCACCACACTTTTTGGGGTAGTCCTGATGATAATAGCAGAGGAAAATTAATAGCTGACTTCATGTATGACAACGATCTGTGTATCTTTAATGACGAATCGCCTACATATTTCTGCTCCAGAACAAAAACGTTTTCTCATCTAGATCTGACAATTAGCTCACCATCTTTGTTCCAAGATTTCTCTTGGAGTGTCCACGACGATCTCTGCCACAGTGATCATTATCCTGTAATTCTACGGAATAATGGTCCTTCACCAGTAGACAGGCCACAAAGATGGAAACTCTCTAAAGCTAATTGGCCCCTCTTTGAGGCGCTTTGCATATCTTCTTTTCCTCAAGATGATCTAGATGTAGCAGAAGACCCGATGGAACTATTTACCACCATCTTACAAGATGTATCGGGTCAGGCGATTCGCAAAACCTCGGCAACTCCAAAACGATTCAATAAACCATGGTTTAATGAAGACTGTAAGAAAGCACTGAAAGAACGTAATCGTGCTTTACGACTGCTTGAACGTGCCCCTTCCGATGAGAACATGGCCTCTTTTGGCATAGCACGGGCCAAGGCCAGACGGACTATCCGTCAGGCAAAGAGGTCGTCATGGCAGGAGTATGTTTCAAGGATCAACAGTCGTACGTCTTCCAAATCAGTCTGGGATAGGATTCGTAGGATCAAGGGTAAAGCAGATACAATATCTGTGAACCATCTAGAAGTAGATGACTCAACACTCACCACACTTCCAGATATTGCTAATTCTTTGGGAAGTAATTTTTCCTTTAATTCATCCTCAAACTTTTCCTCTGATGCTTTCCAGAGAGTCCGTCTCCGGGAAGAGAGGAAAAGATTAAATTTTACATCTTAAAATGAGGAATATCACAATGAAACATGTACTATATCTGAATTGAAGTATTCTTTAAAACAGGCCCATGATACAGCTACTGGGCCTGACGATATTCATTATCAGATCCTTAAACATCTTCCTTACCCAAATTTTAAAAAACTTTTATTTATATTTAACCAGATTTGGGATGACGGTGTCTTTCCTCCTTCGTGGAGGATTGCTACAATTATTCCCATCCCTAAATCTGGTAAGGATCCTACGAATCCTACTAATTATCGCCCTATTGCATTGACCAGCTGCATTTGTAAAACCATGGAACGGATGATCAATAGAAGGCTCGTTTGGCACCTTGAGTCAAACAATCTTCTTACTTACCTCCAATGTGGATTTCGGTCCCAAAGGAGCACTCTTGATCATCTCGTTAGATTTGAATCGTTCGTCAGGGACGCCTTCATTCAAAGTCACCATTTAGTAGCCATATTTTTTGATTTGGAGAAGGCATATGACACTACTTGGAGATATGGCATTCTTCGTGATCTCTTTGACTTCGGTCTTCGAGGAAGATTGCCATTATTTATCTCCAATTTCCTACATGATAGGACGTTTAAGGTACGACTCGGCTCCATTTTTTCAGATCATTTTCCTCAGGATAATGGAGTTCCACAGGGTAGCATATTATCCGTTACCCTTTTTTCCATCAAAATAAATTCCATCACGTCGTGCCTTAGACGGGGGGTTGATGGCTCTCTGTATGTTGATGACTTTCAGATGTGTTACAGTTCTATTAACATGCAGACGATCGAGCGTCAGTTGCAGCTTTGCTTAAACAATCTACAGCAATGGGCAACTGACAATGGATTTCGATTTTCGAAATCCAAGACCGTCTGCATGCATTTCTGTAAACGAAGAGGTTTGCACCTTGACCCAGTGCTACGTTTGGACAATGCTGTCGTTCCTGTTGTACAGGAATTTAAATTCCTTGGTCTGACTTTTGACAGCAAGCTTTCTTTTCGTCCACATATTAAAATCCTCAAGAACAAATGTCTGAAAGCCCTCAACATACTGAGAGTCTTATCCAATACTGACTGGGGAGCTGACCGTAATGTCCTCCTCCGATTGTATCGAGCTTTGGTTCGATCTAAGCTCGATTATGGGTGCCAGGTGTATGGTTCAGCTCGTCCATCGTATCTCAAAGAGCTTGATACCATACACCACCAAGGACTTAGAATCAGTCTAGGAGCTTTTCGCACAACTCCAGTTGAAAGTCTGTACGTCGAGGCTTACGAACCCTCATTGTACGACAGACGTGACAGACTTTCACTTCAGTATGCTATAAAAGTAGCATCTTTACCATACCATCCGGCTCATCGCCCCGTATTTAGTCCTTATTTTGAGCAATTGTATGAGGCTAAGCCTCGTGCAATTTCTTCTTTTGGAGTCCGCATTCAACCACTTTTGGCAGCAGCTGGTATCAGCCACGACAGTATAGCGGACTTCATATTGACCACAACTCCGCCGTGGTCTATTGCTCCATTTCAGATAGACTTTAGTCTATCAAGCAATAAGAAATCACAGACAAGCTCTATCGTCTTTAAGTCTAAATTTCTTGAATTAAGGGCTAGATATGGGGATTATGCTCCTTTTTATACAGATGGGTCCAAGGATGGTGATAAGGTAGCAGCCGCTACCGTGACGCCATCCGAAGTCCTGTCTGTATCTCTTCCATCAGCAGCCTCTATTTTCACAGCAGAACTCGTTGCCATCTTACAGGCACTCGAGTTCTTTCAGTCCTCCTCATCATTACAAAAATGTATAATCTATTCTGATTCTTTGTCCGCATTACAAGCTATCCATAACATCCAGCTTGTGCACCCAATAATCGGAGATATTTACAAGCTCTCTGGGCCGAAAAAGGACATTGTTCTTTGTTGGCTCCCCAGTCACATGGACATACGAGGGAATGACCGGGCAGATGCGGCGGCTAAGGCTGCTTTGTCATTGCCGGTCTCCTCCTTTTCCTTGCCTTACACTGACTTTAAGTCGGTGATAAGGAATTTTATTTTGCAACGATGGCAGCAAAAATGGGATGCTGCAGATACAAACAAACTTCATGCTATCAAACCTGTCTTGGGGGACTGGCCATCCTCCTATTGTGCCAACAGGAGAAATGAAGTTGTTTTGTGTCGCTCTCGTCTTGGACATACTCACCTTACCAACTGTTACCTGCTCAAGCGAGAGCCTCAGCCAGTCTGTGAGCACTGCCAGGTTCGCCTGACAGTGAAACACATTCTGATTGAGTGCACGCATCTCAAACCTATAAGATCTCAGCACTACCGTGCTAGATCCTTGTTCCATCTGTTTGCGCAACCTTCTCTTTATGAGACAGTTGTCGCGTTTTTAAAACAGACTAATCTGTATTTTAAATTTTAAATTTTGTGTTTTAGTTTAGTTTTGCTATTTTGTTTTTAGCCCATTTTGGGTTACAACCATTCTGTGATATTGTTTTTAGCATTGTTTTGTCGCCCTTTTTGGGGTTTCTGTGATAATTTTTATTTTAATATATTGATTTTCTAGTTTTAAATTTTTGTTTTTGTTTAAATCGTTTTCAAGTGCTATATAGCCCGTTTTGGTGCTGATGCACTTTAATACATTTCATTTCATTTCATTGATGCCATATCGGCTATTAAAGAAGAGGAGGCTAATAAGTTAGAAATTTCCATTGTACAAATATATCCACAAAAATATCGAACGCCTTACGCCAAACCGAATAAGACAACTGTTTTTGCTTTTGTGTGTTCGATGAAAGCTTTATGATAGTCATCTGCATCCAACATATCTATAGATAAATGACTCTTAGGTGTACCTGGCAAAAGAGCAGACAAGTCAATAAATTTGTTGGTCCATATATCTTGTTTAATTTTTCATTAACATGAATGAAAATACAGACACCATCACTTAAATTAGCAATGAGTGAAAAAACATTCTGACTACCTTTAACACTTCCAGTAGTTGCTCTCGGGAAAAGCTGAGACGCATCAAAGGTCTTTACATTTGTTTCTACAGAAGTAGCCAGAGCAACAGTAGGAATAGCAACTGGTGACGGAAAGGTAGTAGTTAGAGATGGAGTTGTAGTAGTGGACAACATGGTAGTTGTGCTAGGTGGTATTGGAACAGAACTGGTGGATGGATCAGCCATCGTTATAACACTGGCAACTGAAGCAGGCAGGTTAATTAGACGTCTGGTGAATTAATATTTGAAGGACCGGTATTGGTATTATGGGTTCTCTTAGGCATACTGAAAAGAATAAATTATGAAAAATTTCCAGGCAAAGATTTTAAGACACCCACTGTAAATTGCACATACAAATGCTAAACCCATGTAAGCTGCACACAGAAGCGCTTATCCATGTAAGCAGTACACACATTTGCTTAACCCATGTAAGCCGAACACATAAATGTTTAACCCATGTAAGCAGTACACACAATTGCTTAACCAATGTAAGCTACACACATAAATGCTTAACCCATGTAAGCAGTACACACAAGCTATGTAAGCTGCACACATAAATGCTTAACACATGTAAGCAGGAAACACAATATTGACTGGAATTCAAGTATTAGGCCTTATAGTAGAAATCACTGATCAAACGATCATAAACGTATTATCTTGAAACAGGAAGTTCTTGGAAAAAGACTTATGAGGCGCATGCGCCGACAACTACTTGGAGAGTACTAAATATCACCACCACACTGGCACCGTAAATCAAACAATCACTCTCACACAAAATGCCAATTAATATGGCGCAAAATTGCATCCCGCACAGATTTCATAAACAACGGATTTCCAACCGAATCCGATAAATCAACCCCATCTGAACAAAAAGGGTCTGAAAACGGGATTGAACAAACCTGATCGATGCTTCCAGAAGTTCACAGTTGGTTTGTGCTTACACGCATCAGCGAGTAACACATTTGATTCGATAGTTGTAATCTCCGAATGGCACAGTCTTCCGAGGCAAAAGTTGAGAAATCACAACGCAAGTGGGCTTCCAATGTTACTGTATAGCATCCGCAAATTTTATCAATTCCCCCACAAATGACTCTGGAGAGCAAAAATTGTCGGCCAAATCGTTAGAGCCCAAATGTAAAAGGATTAATTCGGAACCTTGAAATTTGTCAAATGACCTACATATACGGTCATGAGGATTCGAGATCAGTCGCAAACCACCGTATCCTTGAAATTTAATTGTACATAACCTATAATCGAGATCTAAATTCGGAATGTGTGTAATGTCGACAAAATTTTGTAAATGTTTAACGACAGGGACGAAAGACAAAGACCAATCAGGGTCTGCACTGTAGAGACACGGAATTGAAGCGGCCATCTTGGCAAATAACAGACCTGTTATGTACAAAACAAATCTGAATATTTGCAGCCTTGAAAGGAACAAAACCACTAAAAACACACAAAAACCGTATGGTAAGAAAGTTATAGAAACAAAAACCGATACAGTATGAAATCGGAAGGCAAAACACGATAAATAAAACCCAAATTCCAAACGAATGGAAATAGGTACTGTGTCGCTGACTGTGAACTTCTGGAATGACAATCACGTGACATTCCACACGGTCAGCGACACAAAATTCATTATCTACAATAATGTTCCTTTCTAAAGACCCATGTACCCTAGACAGTTCGTCATAAAAATCTTTTTCCGGTTCGTAAAAATGTTTTAAATATATTCTGACTTTGGGTAACACGAACAGGTTTAGGATATAGCGTTAACAAACCCAATGATCGTTTTTTGCACATTAAGTTCAATATTGCTGATTTGTTGGGCATAATCAGAAAAGTCAACATGAAATTTATAATCCAATTGGAATAACTGGCATAACCCTGATTAATGTGTACGAATTTTATTCCCTTAGCTTGTGGTTATATTATTCCCTGTGGAACTCCAGCCGACCATAACAACCAAAAATAATAGTTTTAATCATTCTGAAAAAAAAAATAATCCTTCGTAAGTGATATTTTGAGGTTTATGATAGAAATGCTTGCTGTACCTTTTTGCTCAAAGATTAACTTTGGCATAGTTCATACGTCGTTCTTCTTATGTGCCGAATATAAAGAGTTGTCACATGAAAAGTTTGATGTAAGAATCCGTTTGGCTCGGTATTTTACCACTCTTTTCTATTTGTGTCGACATGTCGTTCTACCCACCATCTTGGATCGAGTAGAACGACGTAGGCTCGATATGGTTTCATACGGTGAACTTGTGGTAATATTATTCCCTGTGAAACTCCAGCCGACCATAACAACCAAACAATAATAGTTCTAATCATTCAAAAAAAAAAAATCTTTCATAAGTGATATTTTGAGGTTAATGAAAGAAACGCTTGCTGTACCTTTTTGCTGAAATATTAACTTATCCTCCCCATGCTAAATAAAGGATAAAGGAAGATAATCCCATGAATCACCGATTGTAAATCCAAATCGGACTCCGATGAGTCCGGATAAACGAAGGTGTTGGGATTTACGTTCTGCTTCCGATACTTTCGGACTTCATTTACCGCGGAGGACGCTGGCTCACTCTCTAAAATGGGTTAAATCCTGTGCAATATCCTCCAATTCCTGAACTGGTAACTCGTGACATTTTCGCTCATCGATGTGGTTGCTGTCGTGATAAAGTTGTGATCTTTTGATCAGTTCGTTTCTCATCCCATGAATCATCGGGGAAGGCGGGCTGAAAGTTTTCTGCATAACGATCTTGACTTTGCCTGTAATTTTATAATTAAGAGCAGATGTCTGTAAATTATCTTAAAATGAGGCAACCAACTCAACTGAAATCTACTACATTGATTAAAATAGAATACGGGGTCTTCAAACTGCAAATCTTTTGCTTTCTTATCAAAATAAGTTTTTTTGTTGCGTAATCTGCTCTTTCGGGTGTTCTCTTGAAGCGCACGGAAAGTGATATTTTTTTTTGTAACATTCTCCGTACAAAATCAATCCTAGCATATTTAAGGGTAAAATCGAAGGGTAAAAGAGGATCACGACCATAGATAAAATATGGTGAAAACTTTGTGGAATCATGTACTGATGTTCGAAAACTTGATAAGGATTCCATAACGTATTCCAATCGTTATGTGATGAGTTGACATATTTTGAAATACAACTATTAAGATATCGATGAAACCTTCCATCAGTTTGAGGGCGTTATAGACTGGATTTCAGATGTTTAACACTTAAAGACTTAGTATGTGTGTAATAAGCTCTGAACAAAATTCAGTACCTCTGATAAAACTACTCATGGACACCAAATCGAAGAATGAACTGTTCTAACAATACTTTAGCAACCTCCACCGTACTTTGGCTGGATACGAGATAAACCTCTGTCCAACCAGAAAAGTAATCCGATTCAAACAATTGAAGTTGAGTTTTGGATATATTTTTGGAAGTATGGATACAATTGTTCGGCCCCAGTGGACCGGGGTTAAGAATAGGTCCACCGTGTCGTACCCCCCAGTGGACCGGGGTTAAGAATAGGTTCACCGTCCCCCATTGCGTGTCGTAAAAGGCGACTGAATTGGGGCTCCTCGTTTGCCGTGAGGTGCGACCTGTGTCGGTTTTGAATGGACTCCTGGTGGTTGAGGGTAACATACCTCCCAATACATCACTTTGGGCCAGGGGATTCCTAGACAGGTGGCCAGTGTGGCCCACACTGGTCAATCGGCTTGTCGTGTTGAGCTTATGAGTCGGTGGTCAGAACAGATAAAACTTTTCTAATCATAGATTATTTCCTTATCCTCCAATTCATTTCACCGACTCAGAAGCAGCGGCTTGGGTCAATTGGGTAAAATAAAATAAAAGTTTGGAATTTATTTGCTCCATCCAGAACTTTTATTCCCTTTTTTATCTGAGTATATCTCCCGATTACCCCTAGGGCGCAGGCGCTGGAGTCCCGCGCGGAGGTCGTGGTCCGTGGTGGTTGGGGGTCTCGGGAGATGAATCCTCTACATTTTTTCATGGCTACACAAAATAAAAAAAACATAAACGAGCGTAAACGCCGGTTGACTGAGGCCGAATTTACTGATTCGTATATTTCAGACGAATCATGGCCTCGGTTTCTTGTCATTGATAGTTCTAACCCTGAGAAACCTTTATCATCTTTATCTCCTTTCGCTATTGCTAAGGGTTTGACTGGCCTTGCCAGTGAGCCAAAATCTATTAAGAAACTACGCAGTGGCTCTTTGTTGGTTGAATGCTCTCGCAGAATCCACTCAGAGCTATTGTTAAAATCTTCTATGTTAGCGACCATACCTATAAAAGTATCGCCACATTTCTCGCTGAACTCATCTAAAGGGGTCATTCGACATCCAGACCTCAATGGATGTTCAGCTGATGAAATGAAGGAAGAATTGAAAGATATTGGCGTCACGAACGTCGATAGAATATCCATCCGTCGTGACGGCCAATTAATTTCAACGAACACTTTCATTCTTTCATTCAACCAACCTAATTTACCATCTGAAATTAAAGTGGGCTACCTTAACATCAAAGTTTCTCACTACATTCCAAACCCTCTCAGGTGTTACAACTGTCAACGCTTCGTGCATGGAATTCGAACTTGTAAGAGTTCGATTAGATGTGCGCGTTGTGGACAGTCTGGGCATGACAGCAAGGATTGCGCTGAAGCACCTTGCTGCTTCAACTGCGAAGGAAAACACCCAGCCTTTTCCAAAGACTGTCCCAAGTGGCAAATTGAAAAAAAAATTAATAAAGTAAAGATAGAAAATAAAATATCATATCCCGAAGCGAGGAAGGTTGTAGAAGGTGCAACTCCATCTACTCCTTCCGGAAAGACTTTCGCTAATGTGGTTAAGGCATCTACAAAATCTGTAGAATGCCAAACTGACGTTTCTTGGCTGCAGCGATTACCATTACCTTCTCCAGCCTTGTTACCATCTGTTCTAGAAACAACTGCATCTACATCATCAGCTACTCAGACTCCTCAAATTGAGAAGTCAAGTGCTGATGATCGTAGTTCGATTATACCATCTAAAGACATTCAGCCAAAAGGGACTGGTAAACAGTCCAGAGCTAAAAGTAGCGAAAGTCTTTCTAAAAATGACAAGTCCGGTAAAAAAAATGTATCCTCTTCCAAAAAGGGAGGTAGGGATTTATTGAAGTCTGCCATATCTGATAGTATAGATATGGAGGCTTCCGAGGTTGATGCGGAAGTTCTCAACCCCCCTTACCGCAACCCTCGTAGTCCAATTAAACCACCCTGACGATGCATCCAAAAAATAATATTATACAATGGAATTGTCGAGGTTTAAGTCATAATCTTAACGAAGCTCAGATATTAATTCAACAATATAATCCGTTGGCTATTTGTCTCCAAGAGACATTCCTCAAACCAACGGATTTACATTTAGTGCCATTTAAACATTTTGTTTCCTACCACCGTTATGGCACAGGTGAGGATAAGGTCTCGGGTGGTGTTTCTATCTATTATTGTCAATAGAAACATTGCCCAGTCCGAAATCACACTTAATTCTTCTCTGCAGGTAATTGCCGTGCGAGTAACACTCCACGTGCCTATTACCCTCTGCTCCATCTATTTGCCACCTAACTCAACTTTAAACCCCAGAGAATTGGATGACCTTGTTACCCAGCTTCCTTCTCCTTGCATATTGCTTGGAGATTTCAATGGTCATCATTCTTTCTGGGGTAGTCCAGTTGATAATAGCAGAGGAAAATTAATAGCTGACTTCATTTATGACAACGATCTTTGTATCTTTAATGACGAATCGCCTACATATTTCTGCTCAAGAACAAAAACCTTTTCTCATCTAGATCTGACAATTAGCTCACCATCTTTGTTCCAAGATTTTTCTTGGAGTGTCCATGATGATCTCTGCCACAGTGATCATTATCCTGTAATTCTACGGAATAATGGTCCTTCACCAGTAGACAGGCCACAAAGATGGAAACTCTCTAAAGCTAATTGGCCCCTCTTTGAGGCGCTTTGCATTTCTTCTTTTCCTCAACATGATCTAGATGAAGCAGAAGACCCGATGGAACTATTTACCACCATCTTACAAGATGTATCGTGTCAGGCGATTCGTAAAACCTCGGCAACTCCAAAACGATTTAATAAACCATGGTTTAATGAAGACTGCAAGACAGCACTGAAAGAACGTAATCGTGCTTTACGATTGCTTGAACGTGCTCCTTCCGATGACAACATGGCCTCTTTTCGCATTGCACGGGCCAAAGTCAGGCGGACTATCCACCAGGCAAAGAGGCCGTCATGGCAGGAGTACGTGTCAAGGATCAACTGTACAGTCGTACGTCTTCCAAATCATTCTGGGATAGGATTCGCAGGATCAAGGGTAAATATCTGTGAACCATCTAGAAGTAGATGGTTCAACGCTCACCACACTTCCAGATATTGCTAATTCATTAGGAAGTAATTTTTCTTTCAATTCATCCTCAAACTTTTCCTCTGATGCTTTCCAGAGAGTCCGTCTCCGGGAAGAGAGGAAAAGGTTAAATTTTACATCTCAAAATGAGGAATATTATAACGAAAAATTTACAATATCTGAACTGAAGTATTCTTTAAAACAGGCCCATGATACAGCTACTGGGCCTGACGATATTCATTATCAGATCCTCAAACATCTTCCTTACCCTACATTAAAAAAACTTTTACTTATATTTAACCAGATTTGGGATGACGGTGTCTTTCCTCCTTCGTGGAGGATTGCTACTATTATTCCCATACCTAAACCTGGTAAGGATCCTACGAATCCTACTAATTATCGCCCTATTGCATTGACCAGCTGCATATGTAAAACCATGGAACGGATGATCAATAGAAGGCTCGTTTGGCACCTCGAGTCCAACAATCTACTTACTTACCTCCAATGTGGATTTCGGTCCCAAAGGAGCACTCTTGATCATCTCGTTAGATTTGAATCGTTCGTCAGGGACGCCTTCATCCAAAATCACCATTTAGTAGCCATATGACACTACTTGGAGATATGGCATTCTTCGCGATCTCTTTGACTTCGGTCCTCAAGGAAGATTGTCATTATTTATCTCCAATTTCCTACATGATAGGACGTTTAAGGTACGACTTGGCTCCATTTTCTCAGATCCTTTTCCTCAGGATAATGGAGTTCCACAGGGTAGCATATTATCCGTTACCCTTTTTTCCATCAAGATAAATTCCATCACATCGTGCCTTAGACGGGGGGTTGATGGTTCTCTGTATGTTGATGACTTTCAGATGTGTTACAGTTCTACTAACATGCAGACGATCGAGCGTCAGTTGCAGCTTTGCTTAAACAATCTACAGCAATGGGCGACTGACAATGGATTTCGATTTTCGAAATCCAAGACCGTCTGCATGCATTTCTGTAAAAGAAGAGGTCTGCACCTTGACCCAGTGCTACGTTTGGACAATGCTGTCGTTCCTGTAGTACAGGAATTCAAATTTCTTGGTCTTACATTTGACAGCAAGCTTTCTTTCCGTCCACACATTAAAATCCTCAAGAAAAAATGTCTGAAAGCTCTCAACATACTGAGAGTCTTATCCAACACTGACTGGGGAGCTGACCGTAAGGTTCTCCTCCGATTATATCGAGCTTTGGTCCGATCCAAGCTCAATTATGGGTGCCAGGTGTATGGTTCAGCTCGTCCATCCTATCTCAAAGAGCTTGATACCATACACAACCAAGGACTTAGAATCAGTTTAGGCGCTTTTCGCACAACTCCAGTTGAAAGTCTGTACGTCGAGGCTAACGAACCCTCATTGTACGACAGACGTGATAGACTTTCACTACAGTATGCTATTAAAATAGCATCTTTGCCATACCATCCGGCTCACCGCCCCGTATTTAGTCCTTATTTTGAGCATTTGTACGAGGCAAAGCCTCCCGCATTCAACCACTTTTGTCAGCGGCTGGTATCAGCCACGACAGTATTGCGGACTTCATAATGACCACAATTCCACCTTGGTCAATTGCTCCATTTCAGATAGACTTTAGTCTATCAAGCAATAAGAAGTCACAGACAAGCTCGATCGTCTTCAAGTCGAAATTTCTTGAATTAAGGGCTAAATATGGGGATTATGCTCCTTTCTATACAGATGGGTCCAAGGATAGTGATAAGGTGGCAGCTGCAACAGTGACACCATCCGAAGTCCTGTCTGTATCTCTTCCACCAGCAGCCTCTATTTTTACTGCAGAACTCGTTGCCATATTACAGGCACTCGAGTTCTTTCAGTCCTCATTATCCATAAAAAAAAATGTATTATCTATTCTGATTCTCTGTCTGCATTACAAGCTATTCATAACATCCAGCTTGTGCACCCAATAATCGGAGATATTTACAAGCTCTCTGGGCCAAAAAAGGACATTGTCCTTTGTTGGCTCCCCAGTCACATGGACACGGGGGAATGACAAGGCAGATGCGGCTGCTAAGGCTGCTTTGTCACTGCCTGTCTCCCCCTTTTCCTTGCCTTACACCGACTTTTATTTTGCAACGAAGGCAGCAAAAATGGGATGCTGCAGATACAAACAAACTTCATGCTATCAAACCTGTCTTGGGGGGCTGGCCGTCCTCCTATTGTGCCAACAGGAGAAATGAAGTTGTTTTGTGTCGCTCTCGTCTTGGACATACTCACCTTACCAACTGTTACCTGCTCAAGCGAGAGCCTCAACCAGTCTGTGAGCACTGCCAGGTTCGCCTGACAGTGAAACAAATTCTGATTGAGTGCACGCATCTCAAACATATAAGATCGCAGCACTACCGTGCTAGGTCTTTGTTTCAGCTGTTTGCGCAACCTTCTCTTTATGAGAAGATTGTCTCGTTTTTAAAGCAGACTAATCTGTATTTTAAATTTAAAAATATATTTTGTGTTTTGTTTTTGCTATTTTGAGATTAATCTGTATTTTAAATTTTAAATTATGTATTCTAGTTAAATTTTAAATTTTGTGTTCTAGTTTAGTTTTGCTTTTTTGTTTTTAGCCCATGTTGGTTACAACCATTCTGTGATATTGTTTTTAGCACTGTTTCTGCCTTTTTGGGGTTTCTGTGATAATTTTTATTTTAATGTATTGTTAAATTTTTGTTTTTAAATCGTATTCAAGTGCTATATAGCCCGTTTTGGTGCTGATGCACTTTAATACATTTCATTTCATTTACCACCATTATGGCACTGGTGATGACAAGGTCTCGGGTGGTGTTTCTATTATTGTTAATAGAAACGTTGCCCAGTCCGAAGTCACACTAATTTCTCCTCTGCAGGTAATTGCCGTGTGAGTATCACTCGTGCCTATTACCCTCTGCTCCATCTATTTGCCACCTAACTCCACTCTAAACCCCAGAGAGCTGGATGACCTTGTTGCCAAGGTTCCATCTCCTTGTATTTTGCTCGGAGATTTCAATGGTCACCATTCTTTTTGGTGTAGTTAATGACAACAACAGAGGAAAATTAATAGCTGACTTCATATATGACAACGACCTTTGTATCTTTAATGACGAATCGCCTACATATTTCGTCGGATGAGAACCAGACTGTTCTATCTCCACTTTTGGTCAAAATTTAGTTATGGTCAAGATTTATTTACGCGACCTATTTTCTATCTCCCTGCCAATTTTTAGAATGAAAAACCAGTAAGAAGTGGTATTTTGATGTTGACAATTTTATTCTATGTCCTGTTTCTAAAATCAGTTTTACTTCCAGACTGTTCTATGACCCTAGCCAATAATTTAGAATAATTTAGATCACGTGACATGGAGATAGAATAGTTTGATATTAAAAAAGGAATGATTTCTGCTACATGGTTTTAAGTAAGTATATCAAAACTTCATTACAAATTGAGAATAAAATAGGTTTGAAATTGTCAAAAAATAACTTAAAAAATATCTACAATCTATTATTTATCCTTTTATTACAAAAGTAGTGAAGTTTTCCACAAAATTCAACCTTTTTTCAAGTTCATGGAGATAGAACAATATGGTCCCTATTATGTTATATAACATTATAAAGTAGTTGCCTCAAAGGTATTTAGACATAGAACATCAATTAATAATAAAATATTATCTTATTTCAGGACTGTCTACATTCAAAGATGTTAAAGTTCGATCTGAATAGAATAATATCTTTAGTTACTGAAGATGAAAAAGAAGAAAATGGTGCATTGGATGCTGTCGCTGTCCAACCAGTCATTAAATTTGATTGCGACAATTTAAAGGATGAATCCAATAATATAGAACCAGATGTACAAGGGGAACAATGTGATCTAGGAATAGTAGAACTAGATGATATAACTGATTTGTCTCAAGAAGATATTAGACCAAGTACTACAGATGAACAGACTGTTGATGAATTAGATAGTGAGGTACAATCAAATGATGATGACCCTGCTAATGATCCAGACTATTTGGTTCAAGATAGCAGAAAAGAGAGTGACAGTGCTCAAATAGATTTAACAATTCCTAGAAGTAGAAAACGCAAGAGAGATCCGGCATCATGGGTAAAAAATATTAGAAAAAAGCTGAGACAAAATGGGGAGATGTGTAGAAAAAAGCTGAGACAAAATGGGGAGATGTATAAAAGTGTTGCTGGGAAGGATATTCCCAAATGTCGTATAAGAGAATCACATAAGGATTGTGCAGGAAGGTGCAGATTCAAATGTACACAAAAAATCAATCCTGTAGTACGACAAGATATACTAGAAGCCTTCTTTCGTTTGAGTGACTCTCTTTTATTCCAAAACAGTTGAAAAGGTTGTAAAACAAAGGAAGAGAACACAGAACAAAGAAGACCGCAGAAAGTTTTCATATTTCTATCACCTTTATTTAGATGATGATAGGATCAGAGTTTGTAAAGAATTTTATTTGAATACCTTAGATATATCTCAAAGACGAATATCATATTATTTTGAAGAAAAGCATGTGACTACAACAAGCACTCCAAACGACAAAGATAAGCGTGGAAGTGAAACAAAGGACAGAATTTTGTCAGAAAACAAAAAATTTGTCAAAGTTCATATATCGTCATTTCAAACTATCGACTCACACTACTGTAGGGCTTCTACTAGCAAAAAATACTTAGACCAAACTTTATCTATTTCTCAAATGTATCGACTTTACCTTGAGAAATGTGAGGCCTCAGCTAGAATACCAGTCAAGGAGTATCTGTTAGGGATATATTTAATCACGAGTTTAATCTGGACTTTCATAAACCCAAAAAAGATAGATGTGACAAGTGCGAGGAATTTAAAGTTAAATCTAAACATAATTTACTAACAGAAGAATTAGAAGTTTCACATTCTCAGCACTTTCAATCCAAAGTATTAACAAATTAGGAAAGAGATAAAGATAGCAACAGTGATGACGTAGTTGTATGTTTTGACCTTGAAAATGTCATAACCTGCCCCAGGGCAAACGTATCTAGCTTCTTTTATAGAAGGAAATTATCCGTCTATAATCTAACAGCTCACTGCTCAGTTGATTCTTCGGCATATTCTGCAATATGGCATGAAGCTATTGCGGGTCGAGGTTCAAACGAAATTGCTAGTGCTCTGATAGCAATATTGGAAAGAATAATCCAAAAAAACTCATTCTTTGGTCGGACTCATGTTCTGGCCAAAACCGAAATTCAACAGTAACCTTTGCCTTAAAGATTTTATGAAAAATTATAAGTCTATTGAAGTAATAGAGCACAAATTCTGCGAGCCAGGTCATTCAAGTATACAAGAGGTTGACAACATCCACAGCCGAATAGAAAGAAGCATGAACACTGTGGAAATATTTAGTCCTTTAACTGTAATGAAATGCTTAAAAGGTGCATGTAGGGGGGGGGGGGGTATGAGTATCATTCAAATGAAGCCAGAAATGTTTAAGAAATATAAAGAGGCGTCCGAATGTTTTTCGTTTCGAGACATTCCATACAGTAGGGTCAAATCTTTAAATTATTTAAGTATTAATATTTTTCAAGCATCTTACAAATGCTCATTCGATGCTACACCAAATGACGCAGTCATTAGATCAAAAAGTACACGTTTAACACCCCAACATTCCATGATCCGTCCAATTGACATGAGATAAGTTAACTTATTCTTTTATGTGTTTCAAAATTTGTTTTTGTTTCATGTTAACATAGAAATTTGAAAACCATTTCATTCGTAGACAGGGTTATCAGAACAGAGAAAATGAATTGGTTTTTAAAACTTTTTTTGTCTTCAGAAAAGGGACCCAATTTATATTTATTATAATGTTACATGTACTTTTTACATTGTATTAAAATGATACAACCACGCCATGTTCTTTCTTTTCATCTATTAAGCTGGTTAAGTAAATTTTATTCTGAATCAAAATCTTAACCGAATACAGCCATCATCAACATCTCAGACTAATATAGTTTCATTATGCCTTAGTATAGGATTATATAACTATTATCATCCACCAGCATTAAAATTTCCCAAGCAGCTATGAACCAATCTGTGTCAGATCATAGAAATTGTGGAGATAGAACAGAGTTTCTAAGAAAAATGTCTATTATTTTTTATAAATTATTCTATGTCCAAACAAAAAAGCTTAATTTTGAAAATTATTCTAAGACAAGAACACCCAAATAGTGATTTATCAAATTCACCATTTAGAATAATATTGTTCTAACTCAAGAAAACCTGATTTTGAGTAATAGAGGCTTGAAGTTTCAATCGCTTATAATTTTTTTAACTTCAGAATCATAACAGGAATATCCATACCAAATTTCAAACATATTCTGTTGAATTTAAAAAAGCGATTGAAACTTCAAGCCTCTATTACTCAAAATCAGGTTTTCTTGAGTTAGAACAGTCTGGTTCTCAACTGACGTTTTCTGCTCAAGAACAAAAACCTTTTCTCATCTAGATCTGACAATTAGCTCACCATCTTTGTTCCAAGATTTTTCTTGGAGTGTTCATGACGATCTCTGCCACAGTGATCATTATCCTGTAATTCTACGGAATAATGGTCCTTCACCAGTAGACAGGCCACAAAGATGGAAACTCTCTAAAGCTAATTGGCCCCTCAAAGAGGGGCCAATTAGCTTTAGAGATGAAGCAGAAGACCCGATGGAACTATTTACCACCATCTTACAAGATGTATCGGGTCAGGCGATTCGTAAAACCTCGGCAACTCCAAAAAGATTCAATAAACCATGGTTTAATGAAGACTGTAAGACAGCACTGAAAGAACGTAATCGTGTTTTACGATTGCTTGAACGTGCTCCTTCCGATGACAACATGGCCTCTTTTCGCATTGCACGGGCCAAAGTCAGGCGGACTATCCGCCAGGCAAAGAGGCCGTCATGGCAGGAGTACGTGTCAAGGATCAACTGTACAGTCGTACGTCTTCCAAATCATTCTGGGATAGGATTCGCAGGATCAAGGGTAAATATCTGTGAACCATCTAGAAGTAGATGGTTCAACGCTCACCACACTTCCAGATACTGCTAATTCGTTGGGAAGTAATTTTTCTTTCAATTCATCCTCAAACTTTTCCTCTGATGCTTTTCAGAGAATCCGTCTCCGGGAAGAGAGGAAAAGGTTAAATTTTACATCTAAAAATGAGGAATATTATAACGAAAAATTTACTATATTTGAACTAAAGTATTCTTTAAAACAGGCTCATGATACAGCTACTAGGCCTGACGATACCCAACTTTAAAAAAAACTGTTACTTATATTTAACCAGATTTGGGATGACGGCGTCTTTCCGCCTTCGTGGAGGATTGCTACCATTGTTCCCATCCCTAAACCTGGTAAGGATCTTACGAATCCTACTAATTATCGCCCTATTGCATTGGCCAGCTGTATTTGTTAAACCATGGAACGGATGATCAATAGAAGGCTTGTTTGGCACCTCGAGTCAAACAATCTACTTACTTACCTCCAATGTGGATTTCGGTCCCAAAGGAGCACTCTTGATCATCTTGTTAGATTTGAATCGTTCGCCAGGGACGCCTTCATCCAAAATCACCATTTAGTAGCCATATTTTTTGATTTGGAGAAGGCATATGACACTACTTGGAGATATGGCATTCTTCATGATCTCTTTGACTTCGGTCTTAGAGGAAGATTGCCAATTTCCTACATGATAGGAGGTATGTAGAAGGTACGACTAGGCTCCATTTTTTGCGATCCTTTTCCTCAGGATAATGGAGTTCCTCAGGGTAGCATATTATCCGTTACCCTTTTTCCATCAAGATAAATTCCATCACGTCTTGCCTTAGACGGGGGGTTGATGGCTCTCTGTATGTTGATGACTTTCAGATGTGTTACAGTTCTACTAACATGCAGACGATCGAGCGTCAGTTAGAGCTTTGCTTAAACAATCTACAGCAATGGGCAACTGACAACGGATTTCGATTTTCGAAATCCAAGACCGTCTGCATGTATTTCTGTAAAAGAAGAGGTTTGCACCTTGACCCAGTGTTACGTTTGGACAATGCTGTCGTTCCTGTAGTACAGGAATTCAAATTTCTTGGTCTTACATTTGACAGCAAGCTTTCTTTTCGTCCACACATTAAAATCCTCACGAAAAAGCATCCCATTTTTGCTGCCATCGTTGTAAAATAGAAGTCTTTATCACTGACTTAAAGTTTTTGCTATTTTGTTTTTAGCCCATTTTGGGTTACAACCATTCTGTGATATTGTTTTTAGCATTGTTTTGTCGCCCTTTTTGGGGTTTCTGTGATAATTTTTATTTTAATATATTGATTTTCTAGTTTTAAATTTTTGTTTTATTTTAAATCACATTCAAGTTCCATATAGCCCGTTTTGGTGCACTTTAATACATATCATTTCATTTCATTTCCTACAACACAGCATATCCATCGAAATATCACCATCGGCCTATCCAACAACAAAAACGACCACCAGCCCACCGTTGTTAAAGTGTTGTTCCAATTTGAGCAGTGTCTGCATTATTTGGCAAGCTAGATTAACCAACGTTCACCTTCAAAGGCATAGTCTCCGTCTAGCAATGAAAACATCAGCTGTCGACGCGAATATTAGATCCCTTAATTGGACATGGCTCTCTAATGTGACGCACGCTCATATCGATCATTACCAGGAGAAACTCGGCTTCATCCAAGACACTTTTAAAATTAATATTTTGCATACTGCCACTTTAAATATTTCAAAGTCTAAAGAAGTATTTTCATGAATGACGCTGTCTTTTCCTTTAAATATACCATGGTAATATACTGTATACAGTATGAAAGCGCGTAAAGTTTGATATCATTCTTCTCACTTTTTATATCGTATATATTTGAGTGTGTGCTAAAGTTCTTTGATATAAAAAATCAATAATATAATACAATAAAATCTATCAATGATTATTGACCCGTTTCAGTTATGAGATGCGATATAATATGTTTTGAACTGCACGAGATAAATAAATTTACAAACAGTTCTCTGCAACGCTGGTTAAAGTAAACTTGTCTTCAGAAAAAGTGTAACTGTGGCTTCAAACAAGGGGCTTGGCTTCCGACACTCGTGATATCCCAACAGTCCCATCAAGCAATATCGAACACCTTTTGACTGACTTACGGTTCGACAATTATAACCATTAAAGAAGCAACTTTTGAATGGCGTTTTTGAGCGTCTTATAAAACTACTTATTTGAATGAATTATTACTTAATTTTATTGATTTATTGTATTATAGAGGGATTATGTCGTATAGATTTGACATCAGGTAATTCCACTGAAATTTAAATTCTAGGAGGTAGTTTCCCTTTAATTTAAGACGTAATGGTAGTTCCATTATACGACTATAACTATTCAGGTATGTGGATAACCCATTTAGAACAACATCTTTACAATCCTATTAATCATAACAATTTTGTTTCTTCATTAGCACAAAACAAGTTCAAAGCTTGCTTCTTTGATCTAAGTACATGGATAAAATAGATAATTTAAGTCTTATCTACAATACAATAATGAGGCATTACGTAAATCGTATAAGCTTGTAGTGAATCGGTGCTATATGCCTCTCTGCCTCTTATCTGGATAAGGTATCCCCTATTTGCACTAAATTTCTTCCTTATTTCTTCCATTCCACTGAAACTGCGTTTTTTGTATCAAAGTGAATGTGACGTCAACATTTTCATAGTTTTATTGGAATTGAAAACACAGACGTCTTAAGATCTAGATTCTGGTTGAATTTTTGCTATGGGCGACTACACATGCCTCCACGATCATGCGAAATTTATTAAAACATCGTGTTCAAGCCAGTAGCAACGAAACGACAATCAAAATTTAAGTGTTCTTTATTAATATGTATTTATTCATGTCTAATTTTAACATTACAACACAGCTTTGACTTGACACTTTGACTTTTGATAGAAAACATCTTTAAAATGTCAAGCTATTAAAAAACTGCGTCTAGCACCGTGACTGCAATAGCCAACTAGTTGTTTACGGAAGTTTGTAAATTTACTGACACAAGGAGATTTGTTATTGCAGTTAAGGTGTGTAAGAAGCATTTAATAATAGCTTGATAGTGCGAACATAAAACTATTTTTATAGTAATGTATATAACTGAAATGCATTCGGTACATTTTCCTCAGATGAATGTCTATAAGAAAATAAAATACAATTGTCACTGGAAGTGAAATCAAAAGCAAACTTCACACAATGAGTTTGTTCGAGACACAGAGTGGCACAAAACAACAGATCTCTTGCGGTGACATATCCAGGAGGCATGGTTTCATGGTCGCACACCGTTATATCGCTTGACTTGATAAATTTCAATGTTTCACTTGAATGTTCTGAAAAATATATATAACCCATCGACAGAAGGTCTACAGACACTATGGCTTGTTGGTTACCTATTATCGAAAAATTAGATTAGATGTATTTTAACCAAACTTCTAAATAAACAACGTTTTGTATTGATGCCAAGGTATTTACGGAATTGAGGGGCGTGGTTAAAACAACTATGCAACCTTACCTTTCACTATCGGCCATTCGCAGAGAAAATTGTATTGATCGGCGCAATCCTTGTCCTGCCATAGTTTTTCCTCATCCATTATGACGCAGTCCTGACCGTCGGCATATATTTGACCGTTTGGTTGATTTTCTTTCCAAAGTGTGGCGGTAAGATTCTTTCCATTTTGGGTGAAAACGCCTTCCGTGTCTATATCATTGACACCCATCCAAATTTTACCATTCCTGTCAATACAACAATTAGTAAAATTACAATTTTTAGTTTGGTACTAGAGACGGGCCCCTTTAACATTCGTCAGTTTAATGACACTGTGATCCAAGCAAATGTCTACCCTCTTCAACGCTTGGATTTTTTGTAAAAAAAAACATGTATTGGACACTAAATGCAACATTATTTGCGTCACAAAATCTCACCGTGGAGAAGAAAGAAATTAAATTGGCTGGCAGTGTCTTCAAACTTATAAATGTTCAACAGACCTACCTAAATGTAATGGCTAAATTCAAAACCAAATAGGGGCCAGCTACTTAAAGAAAGTGCAGCCTGTAGCTTACGAGACGTCGGTTTATTGTCATATATCAACGACTAAACGTGGTATTTATATGAGCCTCTGATCCCAAAATGGGGCCTCGGGTTTGCAACTGTGACTCCCTACAACTATTGTGAGAAACTAGCTTGCTTCGTACATTTACATAACCTTAAAGAGAATCATACCATTGTCCGTGAACATAGTTAGAATCTTCAATAGTATCAGCAATACCCAGCACCGCTCCTAGATCTCGACAGGCGCTTCTACTCACAGTCCAATTGGCTGAATAAGTAGAAACCTCATAACACTTTCCTGTAGGGGCATTGTTGATACCACCACTGGCCCAGCTGGGACAGCATGCTATAAATCATATTAAGTTTTAAAATGGCGTTTAGGAATTATCAGACAATGTATAGACACGGCTCTGTCGCAAAACAATCGTTTAAAAGGTCAGATTCGCCATTTTCTGGGGCTGGTAAATGAAGGGTTTAACTTTAAACACTGATAATTCTTGTTAATTCGAGCTAAGAATTGAATGGCCGAACCAACCCCCCCTTCCAAGCTTGCGTAGTCCTCAGGCACACTAACTTTTTAACCATATCTAGATATTCCGTTTGTAGTTCAAGGCTGACTCCATTAACCATCAATAATCTGACGAAATTTTTATGAATCTCGAGGTTTAGATCATGTAATATTTCAGTCAATCAAATAAACGATAAATTAGAGGCATAACATAGATCTTATTTAAGAAATTTAAAATATACTGACCATGAGTCGAGTGAAACAGCCACATCAATATAATTCCAATGTAACCATTTTCTTTCCTACAAAGACAACACAGCTAATTGTAAAATTAATTTAATATAACTATGACTTGATGAATACATCGTGTTGGTAGATTTATGGAAACAAATTATGAGTTTATATATCCAAAAATAAAAAATAATTAAATAAAAAATAAATCCCATTTAGCTAGGCTCGGATTACCGATTCACAAAAAACCTCATATTTGCGTTCCACTAGATCTATGTTTTATCAATCCTGTCTCTTCGTTAAACTGTAACTTATAAATTCGATATTTTATCTTTTCCAGCTAATAGAGCTAAATGTTATGAAGTGTTACTCGACTTCCCCTTTAATTATCGTAAAAAGTTTTACAGGTAATGGATAAAGATTTCTGACGAAGTAAATGTTTACATGGCTATAAAGATAGCTGAAATTGAGCTCTATCAGTTGGCAAAAGAAATATTTACACAACTTTACAGATAGCTGAAATCAAAAGAAATATTTACACAACTATACAGATTGCTGAAATCAAATTCAATCAAATGTCAAAGTAAACGCTTAGAGACGACTATACAGATAGCTGAAATCGAGATCCTCAGGTGGCAAAGGGAATATGTAAAATATTAAGAGGACTATAAAGATAGCTGAGATTGAGCTCAAGCTCTATCAGCTGGCAAAGTAAATATTAATACAATTTTAAAGAAAGCTGAATTGAGCTTTATCAGCCTGGAAAGGAAATATTAAGACGACTATAAAGATAATTGAAATTGAGCCATTTCACCTGAAAGGTATAAAGATGTTGAAATTGAGCTCTATCAGCTGGTAAAGTAAATATTAAGAAAACTATAAAAATAATTAGAAATTTAGCTCTTTCAGCTGGTTAAGAAAATATTAAGTAAATATTAAGAAAATATAAAGATAAAACAAAATGAGCTTTTTAGCTGGAAAAGCAAATATTAAGATGTTTATAAAGATAGCGAAACTTGAGCTCTTCCACCTGTTAAATTAAATGTTTAGACGACTATAAGAATAGTAAGCTCTATCACTAGGTAATGTATATATTAGACGACTATAATTATAACTCAAAATGAGCTCTATCAGCCGGTAAAGTAACTATTAATTAAGACGACTGTAAAGTTAAGTAAATATTAAGTCGACAATATAGGTAGCTGAACTTGAGCTCTTTCAGCTGATAAAGTATATATTTCGACGCCTATAATTATAGCTGAAGTTCAGTTCTCCCAGTAGTAAAAAGCAAGAAACTTTTTGTGAAGTTCTTCGTGACTTTCTGCAGATCAGTCATAGGAATCATCGAATAGGTTTCCAAAGAATCTATTTCTGAAGAGTCATAGGGATGATGTATCACTATTGCAGGTTTATTGCCTTTGTTTGCAGACGGATTTTTGAAAGCGAACCTTTATAACTGGAAAATAAGCCGCAAACTGTATGATCTTCCTCGGATTATCCTTATTAATTAAATTTAATTTGTCCAGAATCTAAGTATAGGTAAGGCTTTCATGTGACATATTAGAAAGTTTTCAACGAAATTTCTGGAAATAGTTATAGAGGGCTGGATTTCGTGATTTATCACTTAATATTATATTCAGAATGATATATTTCCTTCATCGATTTAAACGTATAGCGAATTTGTTGTTTTAAACATAATTAACGTTTAGTTCTATTTATTTATTTATACTCTTTTATTCCTCCAAAAATGAAGATTACATATGAAATATAAAATTGAATGGTACGAAAAACAGTAAATAATGTATTTAAATATAGATAAATAAAAAACTAAAGGAATAATTATAGATTAGGAATTCATTTGATTTTGCAGAAATTCAGTTGAGATCATTTTGATTTAAATCCTTAAAGATGCCATACATATATTTTAATACTAATTTTCTGAATAGGATGAGTTGATAATTTGAAAGGATTGTGGGAGTAAATTTGAGAAGCTCTACCAGGAAGCTTGTGCTGGGCAGATAAATTAATTGAATGTACAGTTCATATGAGATGATATAAATACTACTCAAGAATGACATCTTGTTCACCTGAAAATTGTCGCATTCTACTAATCTATGTAGCACTATAGAAGAATACATTAAACCACATTTTTCACACAAAATATAAGAGCCGTTCTCACTGCCAACCATGCAACATATCTTAATAAATAATTTACTGTGTTCTTTCAGATTATGGTAAATTAGAATAAATTTAAATACAGGATGTGGGTCTAAACTGGTGTGGAATTGTCTGAAAATACTAAAATCGTGGTTACTATTAACTCGGTTAGTCCATGATAATTTCTCATACGAGTGGATGGCTGAGTTTACTATTCTTTTCCACGTGCATTTCTTTGGGAAGATATTTGTTCTTAAGAACTCACTAATGTGGGCAATCAGATCATATTTCTGAGCTATGGAAATAATATCCGGCACAAATCCACGTTGTTGCATAGAACTTTGATTTTTATAGTCTAATAATCTAAATATAAGCAACTTACGAGGTAAATGAAACCACTCTAAGTTAATAAGTTGTCCTAAGTACAATAATTTTTGTTTGTCTATATAGGAGTTAATTGTGGTCCAACCTAGAATGCCATTACATTTGTCAGTGCGTGTTCGGATATTTAATGCCAAGATTAATTTGCAGGCAAAGTTTTGACTTCTCTGAAGGCGGATTATATCAGATGGCGTAAGGTTGTACCACAATTGACACCCATACAGAGCCTTAGTAAAACTACACTGCTTGACAAGTTTCATGCTAATTAAAGGGTTAAGTCCGTCGCCATTCACTCCACATTTTATCAGAGTTGTTACACCTGTGCGTAATAAGCGGCATGCAGTGCTAGTTCTTTCACTCGATTGGAAATTTGAGGTGAGAGTTATACCAACATGTTTCACAGTATTGAGAACAGGGAGTATTTTGTTGCAGAGCTGAAAGTTTAGAGAGGTCTTTGATAGTTTTTGATTTGGGTGGAACTCAAGAACTACGCTCTTGGTAGGTGAAAAAGAGAACCGCCATTTATAGCTGTAAGATTCGCACAACTTGAGTAGTTCTTGGAGACCTTTTTGGGTACTTGATAAGACGGCAATATCATCTGCCTGAGTGGGACAAGAACAACTTGTGGAGTAAACCCTAGCACCATATGATGATGAAGATAAATCATCTAACAGACCATTAACATAAACCAAGTACAATTTGGCGGATAAAACGCCGCCCTGTCGAACGCCCCTTTGCAGAGTAAAGTCTGGTGAGAAATTGTTACCTAGTCGCACACAGCTTTTCATATTTGAGTACATATTGTCAATTAACCTCCAGAGGATAGAGGAAATCCCAAGATCATACAGTTTAAGTAGTAGTCCATTATGCCAGACAGAGTCAAATGCTTTTGAACTATCTAAAAAGGCACAGTATACGTAATCAGAACGTTCGCCGTAAAAATGAATGGTCTCTTGCAGATTAAATGAAGCATGTATCGATGACATATTCTTCTGATAAGCGACCTGTTGGATGTTTGGAAAATCATTCTGGTGCGTGAGTTGTACAAGTCTCTTCTCAATAACTTTTTCGAACACTTTAGCAATTGCCGGTGTCAGTGAAATGCCACGATATGAATTGGGATCATTCCTGGGTTTATTTCCACCCTTGTGAATTGGGATCACAATGCTGTGTTTCCACTGTGTCGGAATAATATTATATTTAATCACTGAGTTAAATAAGTTGGACAGGTGTAGATATAGTTTCTCACCGCCATATACCAGATGTTCATTTGACTATTCCGTTTATATCTGCGGATTTGTTTCTTTTGAGTGCCAAACAGATTTGTTTCAATTCGGATGGTGTTGTAACTAGTTTATAATTGGGAATATTCTCATTTCCGGACTGTTTCGCTCTTATGATTTGGATTTTATTATTTACCTGTTTCATAAAAGTATTGTCATAGTCATCGTCGTCTGAGTTTCTGAACACAGATGTAAAATGATGAGCCCATGCGTTCAATATCCCGACAGGATCCCTGTATGTAGTATCACCCACGGTAAGGTAGTTACATGACGAGCTACCATATCCTTTCCTGCGCTTGATTAATGACCAAAAAAGTTTCTGATCGATTTCGGCAGAGTTATTAAGATCATTGAAATAATCAGAAATATGAGTCCGAGCTGCTGATCTGAGTTCTCTCCTAAAAATGCGCTTTTGATCTTTATAACATTCGAATGTGGTTTCTTCATAGTTTTTGATTTTGCCATTCGTTATCCAATTATGTCTAGCATTGTTCATATTCTTGTGAAACTGCTCAACCGCATTATTCCAATAAGGTTTGAGATAGTGGCAAAATGTTTTCTTTGGCAAAAACTCGTTCGCGCTATCAACTAGTGTATTCACAATTGTACTGTAACATTCTTCAATGCTATTTTTGTCGGATAAATCAGAACTTTTCAGGGTCCATAGACTGTTGGAAACTGAGAACGTGTAGTCGCCTAACGTGTTATGGCGCCTTGCTCTGTCCCAAGAGATACGAGGAAGTATCTGATCGATATTAGGAAGTTGCACAGTTGCTAATCTGCATAATATTGCAAAATGATCGGATATGTGGTAGGCATGGTTTGGAAGGACCTCAACACTACACAATGATTCACGATTATCATTTTGTATTAATATATGATCAATAGCTGAAGTCGGACCATCTTTGTAGGATTGGAAAGTGAAGTTGGGACCAGTGCATGATGCTAGCGTGTTAACTGACAGAAGATTAGAATTCGAAATGAAATCTGAAAATACTTTACATCTCTGGGATGAAGATACAGCACTCGTTCTGATTTCAGCATTGAAGTCCCCTAAAAATATGACTTGACCAAACTTTGAGTATGTATCGAAAAGATCATGGAGATAAGTTATATAGTCATTGAACTCAGAGATGGGCTTTGACGCAGATGGCAGATACGCACCAAAAATGTAGATTGGCTGGCTCTTTGGAAAGCATAATTCTATCCCACTAACATTGCATAGAGTAGTTTCAATCACCGAGACATAATTTGCTACCGATTTCCGTATCAGGAATGCAACTCCACCCTTATAGTTAGAACGGTAATTCCTACTCTCGGACGATGATTCACATTTACAAAAAGCATCAAAGTCGGCATGAATTTGCGAGAGTATGAATGATGTGTGTTCTTTTAACCAATGTTCTGATAAAAAGGCTATGTCTATAGCGTAGTCGTTCAAGCATTCAGCGATATAGGGACCACTGGTATATATTCCTCGACAGTTCCATGTAAAGATATTTATGAATGTGATTGTTTCTCAGATAAGAATCGGTTTCGAGACAACCAAGGTTTCGCAAAAATGCCTTTTGGCCAAGTTTTAGGGTTTGTCATCATACTTGAGAATGGTTTGTAAACATTGACCTGTGCGGAATTGTAGCGTTTTTGAGCATTATTAAAGAACCTGATAAAAGAGTATTTGATTTTTAAAGAATCCAAGTAGTTTTTGAGACCTGATTCGGTAGAGTCTTTAGAAATCCTACCAATATAGAATCGCGCAATGTCGAGCTTTTCTTGACCTTTAAACACTTTGTTGTTGACCGCAGTAGCAGCGCATTGATCACTCAATACAATAGTTTCTATTGGAAGAGGCTTGCTCTGTGAGCAATCAGTGACAGTGTGCCTCTGATCTAATTCTTCAGACGAAATAGTGGAAACAGGGCGATTTTGAGTTTGCGATGGAGCGTCTGCGTTTGTGATATTAATTACGGCTGGCTTTTGTTTAATTTTAGACGGTAGTTCTTGTTCAGATGAACAGATTTGCAACTTGAATTGATCTATTTTGGCTAGACATTTTTTTGAGCTTTGGCATAGATTTTCATATTGATAATTAAGGTAATCCATATCACGAGAAATAGTCATATTGCTGTCGCATACTGATATCAATGTATTTTTAAGGTCGCCTAAATCTGATTTCGTCTCATACACATTGGTAGTGAGTGTCTCTAAATCAACTTGAAAAGAATTAAGTTCACATTTGAGGTCAGCGATTGTGATATCACTTTCACATAATCTAGTTGAAAGGTCGCTAACGGTAGACTTTAGAGATGAGTTCTCTGCCTTCACTTCGAGAATTGTGTTCCTTAACCCTATTAATTCGTCACGAAAGTTAATTAAGTCACTCTCGCACTTGACTAAACTTTCTTTAGTATCTCTATTTATAAATTCTGAGTTTTGTATCATGGAGTCATTCAAGCATGACGGTTTTGATTTACTGCATAACGTAAAGGCATCGCAGAGTTCGTTTGTAAATTCACCTTTCGTTGCTTTTAACAGGTTAAAACAATCTTTAGAAAGTTTGAATTGCAGAGAATCAGTCCCCTTGCTATTAGTTTTTCTTCTATCTTTAAGTACATAGTTTAAAAAGGGGAAATCAATTACTTTTGAGGCAGTCGAAAACAAATGCTGTCTAATATTTTTCAGATCATTTATATTGTTTTTCGTGAGTGACTGAAGGCTAGATATGTATGAGTCTTTAGGTTTTTGATAGTAATCTAAACTAGTAGCTGTGATAAGTAGCCTATCAAACCTGGTAGTTGCAAAAAGATCGCTAATATTGTCAACAGTGTATACTTCGCATGAATCACTGACCTGTGTCGCCTTTTGTGACATAAGTATTTGGGTTGAAAATATTTCACCATTTGCGTCTTCTAACACCATATATTCTGTATTATTGTCTTCATTATCGGCATACAAACTGTTAATATCCACATTTTCTAAATTAGTGTATGTTTTACTACATGATTCTTCCACAAAATCACAGATTTCGGAGAGAGAGTTCACATGACATACTCCTTCCGCCATCTTGCAATCTGTGAATCAATTTGTATTAAGCTAAGAAAAATGTGTAATTAGGTGGTCATTAACTTGTTTTCATCAATAATAAAGCCCCATTTTCTTTAAATATTTCCAACCTTAAGGCCCAAGTTCAATCCTGACAAAGGATTGTTCAGTCGGGTTTTCCCGAAAGTAACAGCGTCGAGTTTTCGAAATTCGTTTCACATATTTTTTTCATCAAATTATGCAGTTTTTACATTTTATTATGTGTAAATTATTCTGAACTTCCAATCTATGTCTTTCAATTAACAATTCATGATTATCATTACTTTCATTCCTTATTCTACTATCTATATATAAAAAAAATCGTACGATAAGTTTCATAAGACAGTTTACCAACAAGCTCTGGGTGTTTTTCTTGCAACATGTGGAATAATGTTTTAATATTGATCTCTACATGAAGATGAGGTCGTCTTGAATTTTGAGAATTATGCTGACGAATCTTACTTCGTATTTCTTCTGATGGGTGATGCTACCTATTTTATCCAACGGTGCTCTACGTGAAAAATAGGTAATGAGCCTACTATTTTTATCATTCAGACAAAATATTTATATGTCAATAAAATCTATTTTATTTTTTTTTTCTTATTTCAGATCAGAACAGAAGAAAACCATCCAACAGATCCAGACCCTTTATCTCAATAAAATATTTGTTCCACCCTAGTCCTGTACATTTGGGAGGATCAATTCCCCCCCTTCCCCGAAATCCAATATTTGTGTCTTTGATGATTTTGCCGTGTAATCTTCGTTTTAGTTCTAGATTCCTTAGCTGCTTGAATGTTATTGATTGATTCCTGATTCTATTTCAAGGCACAACTAAATTTTCATTCACATTCAGGAGAAATACTTTTGGTGGTGCCATATCCCATCAACTAGATGACTGCCGAAAAAATTTTCATAGCATAGCTCCCTGATCATCATTATGGATTATTGCATCATCTTTGTGTCATATTATTTGTTTTCCATCAATGCAGCTAATCAAATTCAAATTTGAATGATTAGAAATGTCCATTCGCGTACCTTCTTTTGCTGAAACATTGTTATAAACGGGACAGATTCGTCATTTACGAGGGGTTTGATACATATAAATGATCTTCAGAATTACTTGAAATATACAAAAATCGCTTAATCAAAAATACTTAAGACTAGGAATTTCCCTTTCTATTTCTAAAATATATAATTTCTCTATATATCACAGAGTCTCAAGAGATTATGAGTCGTTATTTTAACTTTTAACCATAGGTAACTCTGTACACATGTGAATTAAAGGCTCAAATTTGTGAGCTGTGAAAACCATTACGGATTAACCGTAACAATTTCCGGTTCTAATACTATGTTTAGTCATTAGTATATGACGAAGAAAGATCTTCAGTAACAAACTACACGTCACGAACTACATTGAAACTAATAGAATTATTTTTTAAATACAGATGTGACGTCATCCTTTGAAGTTTCCGGACCATAATCCAAGATAATAGTACTGGCAAATGGCCAAGAGTCCATTATTGACCTCAATAATGGATTCGAAATATTGGCCTCTTGCCTTACTAGTTAGTTGTCTAAATTTGATTGAAAACTACTAGTACTCAGATTACTTTATTGACACTTTATTGAACGTAACACATCATTGCTTCAAACTCTTTCTTGTATATGAGGTATTGTCAAATTAAAACTTTAATTGCGTGGCAAATAAAATTTGTCAAGCTTTGTTTTCGTTCGGTTTTTTTGCGTGGCAAATAAAATTTGTCACGCTTTGTTTTCGTTCGGATTATTTTTTTTTTTTGCGTGGCAAATGAAATTTGTCACGCTTTGTTTTCGTTCGGATTATTTTTTTTTTTTTTGCAGTGCGTTCTTCGAACGCACTGCTTTGTTTTCGAAATGACTATTTTTTTTTTTTTTTTGTCTTTTTCTGGTCACGCTCCCCAGCCATAACTGCAAATGACTTACACAATCTGGCGTGATATTGTGACGTAATCTAGTGCTCGTTGTTGTTTAAATGTAAAATGACGCATTTTTGTTTTACCGGAAATGACGTAGAACTTCACAAATTTTATTTTTGTTTACTAACTCACGGCTTGTTTTTTTATCTAATCTGGTTCGGACTTTTTTTATTTACTACTTATAACTTAGAATACAGAATAGCAGTTTAAAAATTTTGAAATTTTTACTTTTGTTGCTGACTTTTGAATTTTAAAATTTAACACTTTTTCTAACTTCTGCAATTTTGATTAGATCGAAATCAAAATTTGCAGTTAGATAAACATTTTTCTTGTCAAGAAAAATCTGTTTTCAAAATGTCGACATCACTTCCGGTTTCGGCGTCATACGTCGCTAAACTTCGAATTTTCACTTCCGGAATTCTAAAGATATTTGAATTTTTTTTTTTGCAATTAGTTACTATTAACCTATAATGATTTTATAATTAACAAAAATTGAACCGGAAGTAACAGGTCAGTCGCCATCATTAAACCACTTACTTTTGTAAAGTGAAAAATTGGGCCTTAGGGGTTAATCGGACAATTGTTATTTTGATGTCTATGTTATCTTCAATCGATTGCTAAAAATTCTTATGAAGCCGAATTTTGAATTTCGATTTAGCTTGCCTTTCATTTCCGGTTCTTTTTTTTCACTCAGTGCCTAATTTTCCAACGTTCATATATCGTGACCTTGACCTTTGGTGACCATGTGACCTGCACAAAAGTTGTTGCCTTTGTCGAGATCTATCCATTGATGTCTTCATTTGTGGTATGCAATGTCAAATTCCGGTTTTACAGCCATTTGAAAATTGCACTTTTTAACTTCGAAGAGCTCTGTCACGTGACCTAATTTACATACGTCAAAATTTCTTTTATGTCCTTATTACGCGTAATTTATTCTTTCCAATGGTGTATAACACTTTATATTTTGATCGAAATTGCGCTTTTTAATATTTGAAAATTTTGTTCTTAGTTCTATATTAATTGTGCGTGATTTATGAAAAAACACGTGTATTTTTTAAATTAACGTCTTATTTTTTCACAAAAATTGGTAGATGAGTAGACAAAAAATTATCATTAAAGATTCCGATAAAACATTTTCCGAAATTAGCCGGAAACGTCCGAAAATGACCAAAAAATGTAGAAAATCATAGAAATCGGAATTTTCGGATTAAATTTTTGCACAAACTTGCAATTTTATTATTTCACAGAATTAGTACCATCAATATCTTCATTTTGTATGTATGCCGTATATGCAAATTCCTAACCGTTTGATCGCCATCTTGAAATATGCAAATTATTGGAAAAATACTACTCGTCCGCCATTTTTAATCCTATTTTTTTCAGACTTGTTTTAAAATATAATTTGGATAATTATCTAGGTCGTCTAGTGGCATATTTTTCAATTTCAAATTTGTCTTTGGACCAGGTCCTGCCAAAGTTTTTCAAAACTGACTTCCGTTTGAAAGTTCATAACTTTTGAACTCTACCATATGCATCCTTTTGATCTCAAAACAACATCACCAGAGATGCACTGGACTAGAATCCCCAAGGGCATAGAAGACAAGGACGACCTTTACATAGCTTGAAAAGAATAAAGACTGAAAGAGCTAGGAAGGATTGGCAAGACCTGGAATGAAGCAAAAAGAACAGCTCATAACAGAGTGAGATGGAGAACGTCTGTAGCAGCCCTATTCTCCGCAAGGAACGAAGAGGACTAACTTGCTAATATGCATCCTTTATTTTTCTGCAAAATTATCTTCATTGGCTAAAGGTTCATATGATACTGTACCTTGATTTCTAATTTTAGTAAAGAACATTTGGATTAATAGGGATCCAAAAATTGGTAATTTGCATATTTCTCGTATCTTCAGATGGTTATATCTCATGAACAAGACTCTTGGCAACATTCTAATTGACATTATTGTGATGTGATTTTCATCAGCTTTCTAACAATATCTTTATTTTAGCTATAGACCGAAAACTGATGAAAATACGACTAGTAGAAAATAAGCGATTTTAACATTCATATTTTTTTATATTTAGTTCTATTTAACTTAAAAACAAAATTCGAACAGATTTATAATGTGCAAATTCCCAGCTTTCAAGCAATATATAAATCAATATGTATAAATAAAAATTGCGAAAAGTTTAAGAATAAAATTACACTCTAATTAAACAGATATAAATAAACAGGTCATAAAGTCTGAAGTGTTAATTTCTTATCTTTTGGTCAAGACACAAATTTTGACATTTCCAGTTAAAGTATCACAACCAATCAAAACAAGTCATTAGACTTTGTGGGCGTGGTAAAGCATAGATATTTTACATCACTGTGTGTATTTTTCTTTCAATCGAAATAGGGTCTCGGAGGATCAGTCAATATGTGTTATTTTGATGGACATGTATATAGAATCTATAACCGATTGCCGAAATTTATATGGAAACTGATTTTTGAATTTTTAATTTGATTTTGATTTAATTACGATTAAAAATTATAAAAACTTCGAAGGTGTATATTGTGACGTTGACCTTTGGCGATCTTTATACCTGTACATATGTGATAGTTCTATCCAATGATATATTAAGCTTTATAGCAAAATGTAAACTTTCGGTTTATCGGCATTTAAAAATTGCGAATTTTTCCTATAAAACGGTCAATTCACAAATTTTGACATTTCCAGTTGAAGTTTCCAAAACAAGTCAATGGACTTTGTGGGTGTGGTTAAGCCCAGATATTTTTACATCACAAACCTTAATGATTGCCAGTCTATAAACAAACTCAAATATCACGTGTTAAATCATCAATAAATCATCTCTCCCAATAATCGCAAAATCAATCTACATTCTATCCTTAAATGACAGCCAGGAGACCAACAAATTCTAAATAGCTCGAAAGCTGCAGAACTGTTACAAACAGGTCTAGTTATTCTTTCCAATGGTGTATAACACTTGATATTTGATCAAAATTGCACGTTTTAAATTTGCAAATTTTGTAATTTCTTCTATACTAACTGTGTATTTTTCTTTAAATCGAAATAGGGTCTCGGAAGATAATTCAATTTGTGTTATTTTGATGTACATGTATATAGAATCTATTGCCGAAATATATATGGAAACCGATTTTTGAATTGTTATTTTGATTTTGATTTTTTCACGATTAAAAATTAATCCAGTTAAAATGATTCAAAGATATTATAATGACAACCTTTAGAATTTTAAATGATATTCTCTTAAGCAAAAATAATGTACAGTTGAGAGGACTAGTGGTATAAGGGACGGAACTCTATAAAATACTCTCTTAAAAATGTAAAGCCGCGCTGTTAATTTGATGGCTCTATGTTATACCATGGCAACTTGCCACAAATTGCAGGATCTAATGTTCCTACTACACCTAAATTAAGATTGATAAATAAATAAATAAACAAATTAAAAGTATCAACGATCTGGAAAGTTAATTTAATCCGAGATCAATTTGTAATCTCAAATAAGGTGTTATGTCCCTTAGACCACAAATTTGTTTTTTCGACGTTTTGTTTTACACACTAATTAAATAGATATAAATGTTACAAGAAGAGTTAAGAAGATAATGTAACAGGTCATAAAGTCAAATTGTGTTAATTTCTTATGTTTGGTCAAGACAAATTTTGACATTTCCAGTTTAAGTATCGCAACCAATCAAAACAAGTCATTATACTGAGTAGGCGTGGTTACGTTCTATTTTAAATGACAGCCAGGAGATATAACAAATTCTAAATATCTCGGAAGCTTCACAATTATTACAAACAGGTCTAGTTATTATTATACCGTCTAACGGTTCTAGTTTTTTTTTTTTTTGGGAAGCTCGCTAGCCCAAACGGAAAGAGATAGACTATTTCTGTTTTCACCAATGGTTTTTATATGGGCTGGAATCAAAATTGAATGTCTAACATGAAATTTTCGCTTACCCGAAAGTGGCTAATTGCATAATATGCAAATAAGATTTCAAGCTAGCTCGGGCCCTAATAGTCGCATCGGTCTGAAATTTACAGGATATAGAAAGATAGGCAGCGCAATTAAAACTTCATCATCAAAAATTTTTGATCACTTCCGGTTTGGGCGTGGGGACTTCCGGTTTTTTCGTCTCATGTCGGGCGACCCTGCTTCCCATGTAATTCAAGATTTTAAACAAAAACAGTATATTTTAGCTATACTAAATGATTTTAATCCCCTGAGATGCAGAAAAATTAAATTGAATGTTGCGCATGCGCAGTTTTCAAAAAATGGCAAATTTTCTTAAAAATTTAATAAGTCCGCCAATTATTAACCGATTTTTATGATTTTGGTGTCTATCGAAACCTTGATACTTTATCTAAAAAATGTTGGGAACAGAATTTTGATTTTCGAATTTGAATTCTTTTTATGCCCGTTCGAATTTTTCGAAAATTTAAAACTCTATATCTCGTGACCTTGACCTTCAATGACCTTGACATTTGAGATATAGAATGTCCTTGACCTCAGCTGTCTATAGATGTGCTGATATTGCATGACAAATATTAACTTCCGGTTTTATAGCCCACCGAAATCTGACTATTTTGCAATTTTGGGCGGTTATGTTACACTTTCGGGCTCTAATGTTCGGATCGATCTGAAATTTACAGGATATAGATAGATACGCAACACAATTAAAAATATATCATCAAAATTTTTTGATCACTTCCGGTTTGGGCGTGGGGACTTCCGTTTTTTTTTTATCTCATTTCAGACGACCCTACATCCCGTGTAATTCAAGAATGTAAGCAAAAACAGTATATATTAGCTATTCAAAATAATTTGCATCCCTCGAGAAGAAAAAAATTCAAATTGCTAGTTGCGCATGCGCCATTTTTCCGAGAATGGCAAATTTTCTTTAAAATTTAATTAGTCCGTCATTTATTATCCGATTTGTATGATTTTGGTATCTATCAAAACCTTGCTCCCTTATCTAAAGGATGTTTGAAACAGAATTTTGATTTTCGAACATGAATTTATTTCATGCCCGTTTGAATTTTTTGAAAATTTGAAATTCTATATCTTGTGACCTTCACCTTCAATGACCTTGAAATTTTCCATATAGAATGACCTTGACCTCAGCTGTCTATAGATATGACAATATTGAATGAAAAATATCAACTTCTGGGTTTTATAGCCAACCGAATTCTGACATTTTTGAAACTTTGAACGGCAATATTACATTTCCTTACGAACACATTGACTTGAGATTTTCTGTTTTATAATAGCCTCAAAACTCTTCAATAAAGGATATATGCCAAAAGTGCAGAAGCATATTTTAAAAACTCCAGTACTAACATAAAATATATTCATCCCACATCAATGTGGTATACATCATTGGACTCCAAATTAAATTGTCTCTTAAATGATATGCGACATGGTCGTTTTACCATGAAAATTTAAGCATTAATTTTAGATAAATTAACAAAATAAATACCAATTTTGGGTTTTTTATTTCATAAAATCTGTTTCAAATTGATCAGTCAGGGTGTTAAAGGCTGTTATATAACATGTCAGTAAAACTGGTGGTTTAAATTTTCACACCTACTTGTCAAATCACTGAGCTGGGGAACAAATTAATCTGATTATGTAATTTCTTAAAATATTTCCATTCAAATTCAAAACATACATCAAGTTAAAGAAGTAAATTCGCTTGTCATTGATCAGTTCGAATTTTGTTCGTATCTTAAATAGAAATGATTTTATAAAAAAAATGTCAAATACAGTCATGTGAAGAGTAGCAGACATATAAGTCTTATAAAACACAGATGAACTATTGACCACTTTAGTCACGGTTCAATGCACACAGGTGGCCAAAGAGTAAATTAATCTAATGATATAATCTGATAACCCTAATAAAATTTATTTTTTTGTAAAATTTTTGCAAACAAATTCAAAAAATATCTCTTTATAAAGCTGTGAATAAGCAAATTATCACATAGCTTGAATTTTCTCTCTATGTTAATTACAACCAAAGTTACAAAATAATGTTTAAATTTGAATATAGAGAGTTTAAATTTCATGACAAATTGTCATCTTACTACCTACTTAAATTTTGGTTTGGAATTTATGTAAATATCCTACCGAAATCTTAAACATGTACAAAAATCTAATAAGGAACTGATAGTAGAAACTTATAGTAAAAAAAATTGCCTCTATAGCGAAAGGTTTATGCTTACAATTGTAGGCTGAAAAGTACCGGAATTGAAAGCTAGCAGGTTAGAAGTTTCAAAATGTTCGAAATCCATGGGATAACGCATAGTTGCCACGCTCGGAGCTGTTCACAGTTCTAGTTTTTTTTTTTTTGCGTGGCAAATAAAATTTGTCACGCTTTGTTTTCGTTCGGATTATTTTTTTTTTTTTTTTTTGGGAAGCTCGCTAGCCCAAACGGAAAAAGATAGACTATTTCTGTTTTCACCAATGGTTTTTATATGGGCTGGAATCAAAAATGAATATCTAACATGAAATTTTCGCTAAACCGAAAGTGGCTAATTGCATAATATGCAAATAAGATTTCAAGCTAGCTCGGGCCCTAATAGTCGCATGGGTCTGAAATTTACAGGATATAGATAGATAGACAGCGCAATTAAAACTACATCATCAAAATTTTTTGATCACTTCCGGTTTGAGCGTGGGGACTTCCGGTTTTTTCGTCTCATGTCGGGCGACCCTGCTTCCGATGTAATTCAAGATTCTAAACAAAATCAGTATATTTAAGCTATACTAAATGATTTTAATCCCCTGAGATGAAGAAAAATTAAATTGAATGTTGCGCATGCGCAGTTTTCAAAAATTGCACATTTTCTTAAAAATTTAATAAGTCCGCCAATTATTAACCGATTTTTATGATTTTGGTGTTTATCGAAACCTTGATACTTTATCTAAAACATGTTGGGAACAGAATTTTGATTTTCGAATTTGAATTTTTTTTATGCCCGTTCGAATTTTTCGAAAATTTAAAACTCTATATCTCGTGACCTTGACCTTAAATGACCTTGACATTTGAGATGTAGAATGTCATTGACCTCAGCTGTCTATAGATGTGCTGATATTGCATGACAAATATTAACTTCCGGTTTTATAGCCCACCGAAATCTGACTATTTTGCAATTTTGGATGGTTATGTTACACTTTCGGGCTCTAATGTTCGGATCGATCTGAAATTTACAGGATATAGATAGATACGCAACACAATTAAAAATATATCATCAAAATTTTTTGATCACTTCCGGTTTGGGCGTGGGGACTTCCGTTTTTTTTTTTATCTCATTTCAGGCGACCCTACATCCCGTGTAATTCAAGAATGTAAGCAAAAACAGTACATTAGCTATACAAAATAATTTGCATCCCTCGAAAAGAAAAAATTCCAATTGCTAATAAAATTTATTTATTTTTTTGTAAAATTTTTGCATACAAATTCAAAAAATATCTCTTTATAAAGCTGTGAATTAGCAAATTATCACATAGCTTGAATTTTCTCTCTATGTTAATTACAACCAAAGTTACAAAATAATGTTTAAATTTGAATATAGAGAGTTTAAATTTCATGACAAATTGTCATCTTACTACCTACTTAAATTTTGGTTTGGAATTTATGTAAATATCCTACCGAAATCTTAGACATGTACAAAAATCTATTAAGGAACTGATAGTAGAAACTTATAGTAGAAAAAATTGCCTATATAGCGGAAAGTTTACGCTTACAATTGTAGGCTGAAAAGTACCGGAATTGAAAGCTAGCAGGTTAGAAGTTTCAAAATGTTCGAAATCCATGGGATAACGCATAGTTGCCACGCTCGGAGCTGTTCACAGTTCTAGTTTTATCTTGATACTGTCGCTTTCAAATGAAAATTGTCTTATTAGCCCAATGCTGCCCGAATCTTCATCTTGTCTTAATTCACGTTGTGTCACTATACACATTTTCTTGTTAGGCGTCATGTTTAAAATATCAGTAACGTCTTTAATCTGGGTTTCTGATGTTCTTTTATATGTACTGACAGCATCAAATGATTTGATTTAAACAATATTTTATTCATTGTACATAATATTTTCAGAAATATATATAATTAGGGTTTCAGAAACAAGTATCAAATGAATGGCCGGTTGTATAGGTGCGTCGTTGCTGTGGCTAATATCAGAATAATGGAAAACAATGTTGAAGAGTGTAAATATTCAGGTTAAGCTCCTTTAATTCAGCACAGTTTTTAACTAACATTTAAATTTCGGGGTAGGGAGGGAGTGAATCTCCCAGATGCACAGGCCTTGGGTGGAAAAAATATTTTATTGAGAAATGGGAATTTCTTCTGTTCTGATCTGATATTAGAAAACAAATAACTCGCCCAATCGGTGAGAAGTATAGTATCATTTTCTGCTTATAGACATGGGGAAATTTATCTTGAAGACTCTTAACATGGGCACGAGCTATCCTGCTTTCTTAAGTACTGGTTGTATTGAAGGGGGCGACAAAGGGTGCTATGCCCACACTGTGGTGAATATTAAGTCCTTTGGGTCTTGCTGTATTTAATGTCTCAATCCAATGGGCTTCTCTAGATTGACGAGATTTGGTAGTTTCATCTTCGGGCAAGTCGATTTCTATCCGTTCAATTGGGTTTCGGGGAAGGGAGGGATTGAATCTCCCAAATGTACAGGCCTAGGGTGGAACAAATATTTTATTGAGAAATGGGGATCTGGATCTGTTGGATGATTTTCTTCTATTCTGATCTGAAATTAGAAAAAAATAACTCGCCCATCCAAGTATTGTACCTGTTAAGTACAGATTGTTTTTAGTTTGCTATGAACAAGGTTGTCATTTAAGTTCTGATTTTTTGAATATGCCACTATCATTTTCTGTTTAAAGACATGAGGAAATTTCTCTTGAAGACTCTTATAATGGGTTTTTATTCGCAGAGTTACTTAGAAAATAATGAGATTCTGATATAAAGGGACAAGTTTTGCATCTGGTTGACATACACGGGGCACTCCTTAAGTCTGGAAACTTCTTCAATATAGATACACCAATGTTTCAATAGGATTGGTTTTATATTTGTAATATTGTTTTTATATTATTGTCACTATTTGGAATTTACTATCAGGTATGTTAACGTTATATTCTGTATTTTAGGTAGTTTTTCAAGTTCATAGGATTCTTTGTTTGCCTTTGATACCAGTTTGGCAGCCATGTTTAATTACGCAAATTTGGTCAAGTTTATTTAATTAATTTCTTATGTTTCAAGTAATATATTCTCATTATACACAATATATATTACCCACACATTTACATTCCCTTTTCAGATCCTGACCCCTAACTTAAATGCTTCACCTAGTTTACTTATACTTAGATTAAACCCCTTTTCAGGGTAGGTTATTAGTTTTATATTATTTAGTAAGTTGTATTAATTTCATTTGCATTTGTAATTGCCAGTTATATTTATATGCTTCATATGGTATAGATCAGTAGGTAATTTGTAGTAAGCGTGGATTTTATATATGTTTATCTTATTTAAGAATAACTGTTCTACTTTAAATAATTAGGTACTAGATTGTATTATAATCATGCTATTTATATATATATACTTTCAGGGTTTTATTTCATCGTTATTTAAATTAAATTCTATGGAACCTTTATGGTGTAGTTTTGATATCAGCTAAAGCTATTACCCTCTCGACAAAAACGATATTTTCTTCAACTTCCTGTGAAGCCTTTATCAGTCCCTCATCCCTGTAAGCCAAAAGTATATTATCCTTTTCAACCTCCTATGTAGCCCTGATCAGTTCTTCTTCACTGTTACCTGACGCCTTCAATAACATAGTATCACCGCGTCGGAATGATTATCATTTTCTGAACGCCATTGAAGATTTAAGTTTCCGCAATCCATTTTAAGTATACAGGATTTTTGCCAAAATAGGTATACGCAAGAAAAAAAAAACAATATAGCACCTTTCCAATTCAAGTTTGTAAACAGAACTAACATGGATTTACAGTGAGTTTTTTTTTTAATCTGTATTTTAAGTTAGTTATTTGTCTTAACCTTATCAATGCGTCTAATAATCGTACCACGGCCATTATTAGACTTACTGACAATGTTTCGACCATTAACCTATACATGTACCTATTTCTCCAGGTGCTCTCTTTGATGACGACTGTAGTTCCACAAATTCTGGTTATGGTTCCGTATATACTGAAACTTAGTCGGAATTGTACTCAGTTGCAAGAAGAATTTCCCCAAAACAAAGGTATTCTGGACCCTTCTGTGAAGCCACGATTCGAAATGCTCGCCGTAATCTTCGACATGTACCACATCTAAACGTACCAGTTCCATCCCAGCAATCTTCTCCTCGAAAATATATCACGACCCAAAAGAAGGACAACAGTACCATCAAAGATACACCGACACCGTGTCTAGGGGAAATGTATGGCTGGCATACTGGATCCTGTCTAAATTAAAGACTAACCAGACATACCAACATATTGAACTTGACACAGACATAACACAAAAATGACAAATGAAGTACGTGGATTTGAGACAGTTATCAACTAGCGTTATAATATCATCTTGACTGAGTTTAGTTTCAAGAGGGATGGTTAAATTTTTGATATTGTTATGTAGTACATTTAGGGCTTCTTCCCTTGGTACATTACCACGTCATAAGACACCATTTTACAAAGAACTAAGCGTTCTGATTTTTGAACAGAAATCACTTGAGTCACTGATGAATGAGTTTGTGGTTTTCCCTAATTTAGATAACAATTTTGATAGATATGTCGCTGTATTATAAAACGCTGAATCCCTTGAACATATTAAAATTCTTGCTTTAGGTGGGTTCTTGTGGATCTTGATGTTGGCCCTGGCTTATGGAGGTCGCGGATGAGATGGTCTAAGTTGGTAGAGTAGCTGTTCAGTCAATTGATCCTGTTCTTTGAGGAATTTTAGGTGGGCTGTATGTTTAGTTTCTAAGCTATTGGTTGGGTCTTTGCGGAGCTTTCTGTAATGACCATAACCTTGTCTGCTGCTACCATGGATTAGGTTTGGTTTTAGTTTTTGTAGGATATCAGAGATTTGGTGTAGAAGATAATCTACTTTACCGCCTGGAGCAAGTGGTCGGATACCGTTCTCTATACCGGTTATGAAATCATCTTGATTGAAAGGGTTTAGTTACTGGTGAGAATTTAAGGCCACGGGATAATACACTAATTTGCTGATCTGACAGTTGCTTTTGACTAAGCTTGACCACTGTTTTAGTTAGAAATTGTTGGAACAGTATTGTTAGTTGCTGAAACTGGTTGATTCTTTTTTTTATGTGTTGAAATTTTCGAATCTGTTTCTGTTTAATCTTGTAGTCTGTTATATTCTGTCTGTTTACAGAAAACCCACACATACCGATCAGTATCTTCACTACAAATCCAACCACCTCCTTCAAACGAAAAAAAGGAATCATCACCACTCTCACCAAACGTGCCATTAACATTTGCAGTAAAGAAAATCTACAAAATGAAATTGACCATCTCAGAGACGTATTTAATAACCTGAACGACTAGTCAACCTATCAATAGACAGAGCCATGAAACCGAAAACAGACAATCCTTGCAGCCAAACCAGAACCCCCACCCATATGAGTCATATACCATACAATGGAAGCGCATCTTATAAAATCAGAAGACTGTTAAAGAAAGCTGGTATTTAACTGGATAAAAAACACTTAAGGAAATCACACGTGCAAACGGAAAATTACAACCCACCAATAACGCTGATCCCAAAGGCTGTGGTGTACCAAGTTTTTTGTTCTTGTGGAGAGTGTTATATTGGGGAAACAAAAAGATCATTGCAGAAAAGAATCAAGGAACATCAGTCTAAGGCAGTCAACAACCAATCCGCCATACAAGACCACATCAAAGCGACAGGTCACAAGGTAAATTGGAATGATACCATAACATTAGCTGTCAATAAAACGAACAAAAAAGAAAGGAAAATCATGGAAGCCATTCAGATCAAAAGACACAGTCCATCTATCAATAAAGATCCAGGAGTTTTCTTACCTAGTTTCCTTGTTAACCTTTCATTATATTCATTGCTTGATAAAGACCAGAGAACGCTGGTTGAAACGTTACTCAAATAAAGTTAGTAAT
>CM060200.1:13952851-13970463 GCA_030562195.1 Nipponacmea schrenckii | reverse complement strand
ATGTAGAATGTCCTTGACATCAGCTGTCTATAGATGTGCTGATATTGCATGACAAATATTAACTTCCGGTTTTATAGCCCACCGAAATCTGACTATTTTGCAATTTTGGACGGTTATATTACACTTTCGGGCTCTAATGTTGGGATCGATCTGAAATTTACAGGATATAGATAAATACGCAACACAATTAAAAATATATCATCAAAATTTTTTGATCACTTCCGGTTTGGGCGTGGGGACTTCCGGTTTTGTATCTCATTTCAGGCGACCCTACATCCCGTGTAATTCAAGAATGTAAGCAAAAACAGTATATATTAGCTATACAAAATAATTTGTATCCCCCGAGAAGAAAAAAATTCCAATTGCTAGTTGCGCATGCGCCATTTTTCCGAGAATGGCAAATTTTCTTTAAAATTTAATTAGTCCGTCATTTATTATTTATGCCCGTTTGAATTTTTAAAAAATTTGAAATTCTAAATCTTGTGACCTTCACCTTCAATGACCTTGAAATTTTCCATATAGAATGGCCTTGACATCAGCTGTCTATAGATCTAACAATATTGTTACGCTTGTTCCACAATTGGAGGCTGAAAAGTACCGGAATTGAAAGCTAGCAGGTTAGAAGTTTCAAAATGTTCGAAATCCATGGGATAACGCATAGTTGCCACGCTCGGAGCTGTTCACAGTTCTAGTTAAGGTTTGTGATGTAAAAATATCTGGGCTTAACCACGCCCACAAAGTCCATTGACTTGTTTTGGAAACTTCAACTGGAAATGTTAAAATTTGTGAATTGACCGTTTTATAGGAAAAATTCTCAATTTTTTAAATGCCGATAAACCGAAAGTTTACATTTTGCTATAAAGCTTAATATGTCATTGGATAGAACGTATCACATATGTACAGGTATAAAGATCGCCAAAGGTCAACGTCACAATATACACCTTCGAAGTTTTTATAATTTTTAATCGTAATTAAATCAAAATCAAATTAAAAATTCAAAAATCAGTTTCCATATAAATTTCGGCAATCGGTTATAGATTCTATATACATGTCCATCAAAATAACACATATTGACTGATCCTCCGAGACCCTATTTCGATTGAAAGAAAAATACACACAGTGATGTAAAATATCTGGGCTTAACCACGCCCACAAAGTCTAATGACTTGTTTTGATTGGTTGTGATACTTTAACTGGAAATGTCAAAATTTGTGTCTTGACCAAAAGATAAGAAATTAACACTTCAGACTTTATGACCTGTTGCATTTATATCTGTTTAATTAGAGTGTAATTTTATTCTTAAACTTTTCGCAATTTTTATTTATACATATTGATTTATATATTGCTTGAAAGCTGGGAATTTGCACATTATAAATCTGTTCGAATTTTATTTTTAAGTTAAATAGAACTAAATATAAATAAAAATATGATTGTTAAAATCGCTTATTTTCTACTAGGCGTATTTTCATCAGTTTTCGGTCTATAGCTAAAATAAAGATATTGTTAGAAAGCTGATAAAAATCACATCACAATAATGTCAATTAGAATGTTGCCAAGAGTCTTGTTCATGAGATATAACCATCTGAAGATACGAGAAATATGCAAATTACCAATTTTTGGATCCCTATTAATCCAAATGTTCTTTACTAAAATTAGAAATCAAGGTATCATATGAACCTTTAGCCAATGAAGATGATTGTGCAGAAAAATAAAGGATGCATATTAGTAAGTTAGTCCTCTTCGTTCCTTGCGGAGAATAGGGCTGCTACAGACGTTCTCCATCTCACTCTGTTATGAGCTGTTCTTTTTGCTTCATTCCAGGTCTTGCATATCCTTCCTAGCTCTTTCAGTCTTATTCTTTTCAAGCTATGTAAAGGTCGTCCTTGTCTTCTATGCCCTTGGGGATTCCAGTCCAGTGCCTCTCTGGTGATGTTGTTTTGAGATCAAAAGGATGCGTATGGTAGAGTTCAAAAGTTATGAACTTTCAAACGGAAGTCAGTTTTGAAAAACTTTGGCAGGACCTGGTCCAAAGACAAATTTGAAATTGAAAAATATGCCACTAGAGGACCTATATAATTATCCAAATTATATTTTAAAACAAGTCTGAAAAAAATAAGATTAAAAATGGCAGACTAGTAGTATTTTTCCAATAATTTGCATATTCGGCATACATACAAAATGAAGATAATGATGGTACTAATTCTGTTGAATAAAAAAATTGCAAGTTTGTGCAGAAATTTAATCCGAAAATTCCGATTTCTGTGATTTTTTACATTTTTTGGTCATTTTCAGACGTTTCCGGCTAATTTCGGAAAATGTTTTATCGGAATCTTTAATGATAATTTTTTGTCTACTCATCTACCAATTTTTGTGAAAAAATAAGACGTAAATTAAAAAAAAAAAACACGTGCTTTTTCATAAATCACGCACAATTAATATAGAACTAAGGACAAAATTTTCAAATATTAAATAGCGCAATTTTGATCAAAATATAAAGTGTTATACATCATTGGAAAGAATAAATTACGCGTAATAAGGACATAAAAGAAATTTTGACGTATGTAAATTAGGTCACGTGACAGAGCTCTTCGAAGTTAAAAAGTGCAATTTTCAAATGGCTGTAAAACCGGAAGTTGACATTGCACAACACAAATGAAGACATCAATGGATAGATCTCGACAAGGGCAACAACTTTTGTGCAGGTCACATGGTCACCAAAGGTCAAGGTCACGATATATGAACGTTGGAAAATTAGGCACTGAGTGAAAAAAAAGAACCGGAAATGAAAGGTAAGCTAAATCGAAATTCAAAATTCGGCTTCCTAAGAATTGTTAGCAATCAATTGAAGATTGCATAGACATCAAATTACAATTGTCCGATTAACCCCTAAGGCCCAATTTTTCACTTTACAAAAGTAAGTGGTTTAATGATGGCGACTGATCTGTTACTTCCGGTTCAGTTTTTGTTAATTATAAAATCATTATGGGTTAATAGTAACTAATTGCAAAAAAAAAAATTCAAATATCTTTAGAATTCCGGAAGTGAAAATTCGAAGTTTAGCGACGTATGACGCCGAAACCGGAAGTGATGTCGACATTTTGAAAACAGATTTTTCTTGACAAGAAAAATGTTTATCTAACTGCAAATTTTGATTTCGATCTAATCAAAATTGCAGAAGTTAGAAAAAGTGTTAAATTTTAAAATTCAAAAGTCAGCGACAAAAGTAAAAATTTCAAAATTTTTAAACTGCTATTATGTAAATCTAAGTTATAAGTAGTAAATAAAAAAAGTCCGAACCAGATTGGATAAAAAAAACGAGCCGTGAGTTAGTAAACAAAAATAAAATTTGTGACGTTCTACGTCATTTCCGGTAGAACAAAAATGCGTCATTTTACATTTAAACAACAACGAGCACTAGATTACGTTACAATATCACGCCAGATTGTGTAAGACATCTGCAGTTATGGCTGGGGAGCGTGACCAGAAAGAGACAAAAAAAAACTAGAACCGTTAGACGGTACCAAGGCAGTGCGCGTCCCTTCTATTGCATGGGTGAAACGTTGCATTTATAATATCCAATTCCATAATAATAACTAGACCTGTTTGTAACAATTATGCAGCTTCCGAGATATTTAGAATTTGTTATATCTCCTGGCTTTCATTTAAAATAGAACTAACCACGCCTACTTAGTATAATGACTTGTTTTGATTGGTTGCGATACTTAAACTGGAAATGTCAAATTTGTCTTGACCAAACGATAAGAAATTAACACAATTTGACTTTTTGCCCTGTTACATTATCTTCTTAACACTTCTTGTAATATTTATATCTGTTTAATTAGTTTAGGGTGTTATAAGAGATAATCTCTTATAGAAGCACTGGCCTAGGTCACAAGTAGAGACTACATCACACATCAGTTTGATAAGAAATTGTCTTCTTCTGGAGAGATTTACACAATTGATTAATTTTCAAAGAGAATTTTTTCAAAGCGATTACTTCAGGGAGGTAAAGGAAGGGGGTCTAATCTACCACGTACAAGGATATTACTGAGATTTTTATTCCTTTTGTAAGCAGTCACTAAGCGTTTGGTATATATGTTAGGGAATTCATCCTGGAGTTCTTTATAAAACCGTTTCACAATCACCGCCGCACTTTTGGCTGTAGAATTGTAGGTTGCTACAAAAGGTATAATTTGATTGTCATGCTGGATGTTTAGGCCGTTAGGTACAACTGTTTCTAATTGGTCTATCCAGAAGCTCTCCCTTTGTAGTCGCTTTGTTTAAGGTTTGATAGTTGTAGAGACTGGAACTTTTTCAATGGGCATAACAAGAAGATCTTCAATGGAATGATTGGCTGAGTTAAAATGATTTGCGATTGGTCTATCTTTTTTATGAAGAATGTCAAAGCGATGACCGCTTAAACGAGTACGCAACGCGTTTTGAGTTTCGCCAACATACTGTACGTCGCATTTTTTACAAGAAATTAGGTAAATAATGTTTTTATCGATACATGAAAGGACTTCCGTTAATTCGAAAATTTTACCGTTTTTCTTATTTTCAAAATAATGAGAAACATGGATATAATCGCAGGTACGACACCTAGAACCTCCACATGGAACAGAACCAAAACCGTTAGGTAGAGGAGGGGGTTGCTTTTCTTCTCAATGGCCAAAAGAGTGTCGTTTTTAATTTTGCGCAAATAACGTTTCGAGTACCCCCGTTCCCTCAATTAGTGTGTAAAACAAAACGTCGAAAAAACAAATTTGTGGTCTAAGGGACATAACACCTTATTTGATATTAAAAATTGATCTCGGATTAAATTAACTTTCTAGATCGTTGATACTTTTAATTTGTTTATTTATCAATCTTAATTTAGGTGTAGTAGGAACATTAGATCCTGCAATTTGTGGCAAGTTGCCATGGTATAACATAGAGACATCAAATTAACAGCGCGGCTTTACATCTTTAAGAGAGTATTTTATAGAGTTCCGTCCCTTATACCACTAGTCCTCTCAACTGTACATTATTTTTACTTAAGAGAATATCATTTAAAATTCTAAAGGTTGTCATTTCTTTTTATTTAAGATATATAATATCTTTGAATCATTTCAACTGGATTAATTTTTAATCGTAAAAAAATCAAAATCAAAATAACAATTCAAAAATCAGTTTCCATATATATTTCGGCAATAGATTCTATATACATGTGCATCAAAATTATTGAATGATTGAATTATCTTCCGAGGCCCTATTTCGATTTAAAGAAAAATACACACAGTTAGTATAGAAGAAATTACAAAATTTGCAAATTTAAAACGTGCAATTTTGATCAAATATCAAGTGTTATACACCATTGGAAAGAATAACTAGACCTGTTTGTAACAGTTCTGCAGCTTTCGAGCTATTTAGAATTTATTGGTCTCCTGGCTGTCATTTAAGGATAGAATGTAGATTGATTTTGCGATTATTGGGAGAGATGATTTATTCATGATTTAACACGTGACATTTGAGCTTGTTAATAGACTGACAATCATTAAGGTTTGTGATGTAAAAATATCTGGGCTTAACCACGCCCACAAAGTCCATTGCCTTGTTTTGGAAACTTCAAATGGAAATGTCAAAATTTGTGAATTGATCGTTTTATAGGAAAAATTCGCAATTTTTAAATGCCGATAAACCGAAAGTTTACATTTTGCTATAAAGCTTAATATGTCATTGGATAGAACGTATCACATATGTACAGGTATAAAGATCGCCAAAGGTCAACGTCACAATATACACCTTCGAAGTTTTTATAATTTTTAATCGTAATTAAATTAAAATCAAATTAGAAATTCAAAAATCAGTTTCCATATAAATTTCGGCAATCGGTTATAGATTCTATATACATGTCCATCAAAATAACACATATTGACTGATCCTCCGAGACCCTATTTCGATTGAAAGAAAAATACACACAGTGATGTAAAGTATCTGGGCTTAACCACGCCCACAAAGTCTAATGACTTGTTTTGATTGGTTGTGATACTTTAACTGGAAATGTCAAAATTTGTGTCTTGACCAAAAGATAAGAAATTAACACAGTCAGGCTTTATGACCTGTTTATTTATATGTTTAATTAGAGTGTAATTTTATTCTTAAACTTTTCGCAATTTTTATTTATACATATTGATTTATATATTGCTTGAAAGCTGGGAATTTGCACATTATAAATCTGTTCGAATTTTGTTTTTAAGTTAAATAGAACTAAATATAAAAAAATATGAATGTTAAAATCGTTTATTTTCTACTAGGCGTATTTTCATCAGTTTTCGGTCTATAGCTAAAATAAAGATATTGTTAGAAAGCTGATGAAAATCACATCACAATAATGTCAATTAGAATGTTGCCAAGAGTCTTGTTCATGAGATATAACTATCTGAAGATACGAGAAATATGCAAATTACCAATTTTTGGATCCCTATTAATCCAAATGTTCCTTACTAAAATTAGAAATCAAGGTATCATATGAACCTTTAGCCAATGAAGATGATTTTGCAGAAAAATAAAGGATGCATATTAGTAAGTTAGTCCTCTTCGTTCCTTGCGGAGAATAGGGCTGCTACAGACGTTCTCCATCTCACTCTGTTATGAGCTGTTCTTTTTTCTTCATTCCAGGTCTTGCCAATCCTTCCTAGCTCTCCCAGTCTTATTCTTTTCAAGCTATGTAAAGGTCGTCCTTCTCTTCTATGCCCTTGGGGATTCCAGTCCAGTGCCTCTCTGGTGATGTTGTTTTGAGATCAAAAGGATGCATATGGTAGAGTTCAAAAGTAATGAACTTTCAAACGGAATTCAGTTTTGAAAAACTTTGGCAGGACCTGGTCCAAAGACAAATTTGAAATTGAAAAATATGCCACTAGAGGACCTAGATAATTATCCAAATTATATTTTAAAACAAGTCTGAAAAAGATAGGATTAAAAATGGCGGACGAGTATTATTTTTCCAATAATTTGCATATTTCAAGATGGCGATCAAACGGTTAGGAATTTGCATATACGGCATACATACAAAATGAAGATATTGATGGTACTAATTCTGTGGAATAATAAAATTGCAAGTTTGTGCAAAAATTTAATCCGAAAATTCCGATTTCTATGATTTTCTACATTTTTTGGTCATTTTCGGACGTTTCCGGCTAATTTCGGAAAATGTTTTATCGGAATCTTTAATGATAATTTTTTGTCTACTCATCTACCAATTTTTGTGAAAAAATAAACGTAACTTTAAAAAAAACACGTGCTTTTTCATAAATCACGCACAATTAATATAGAACTAAGAAAAAAATTTTCAAATATTAAAAAGCGCAATTTTGATCAAAATATAAAGTGTTATACACCATTGGAAAGAATAAATTACGCGTAATAAGGACATAAAAGAAATTTTGACGTATGTAAATTAGGTCACGTGACAGAGCTCTTCGAAGTTAAAAAGTGCAATTTTCAAATGGCTGTAAAACCGGAAGTTGACATTGCACAACACAAATGAAGACATCAATGGATAGATCTCGACAAGGGCAACAACTTTTGTGCAGGTCACATGGTCACCAAAGGTCAAGGTCACGATATATGAACGTTGGAAAATTAGGCACTGAGTGAAAAAAAAGAACCGGAAATGAAAGGTAAGCTAAATCGAAATTCAAAATTCGGCTTCCTAAGAATTGTTAGCAATCGATTGAAGATTACATAGACATCAAAATTACAATTGTCCGATTAACCCCTAAGGCCCAATTTTTCACTTTACAAAAGTAAGTGGTTTAATGATGGCGACTGATCTGTTACTTCCGGTTCAATTTTTGTTAATTATAAAATCATTATGGGTTAATAGTAACTAATTGCAAAAAAAAAAATTCAAATATCTTTAGAATTCCGGAAGTGAAAATTCGAAGTTTAGCGACGTATGACGCCGAAACCGGAAGTGATGTCGACATTTTGAAAACAGATTTTTCTTGACAAGAAAAATGTTTATCTAACTGCAAATTTTGATTTCGATCTAATCAAAATTGCAGAAGTTAGAAAAAGTGTTAAATTTTAAAATTCAAAAGTCAGCGACAAAAGTAAAAATTTCAAAATTTTTAAACTGCTATTATGTAAATCTAAGTTATAAGTAGTAAATAAAAAAAGTCCCAACCAGATTGGATAAAAAAACGAGCCGTGAGTTAGTAAACAAAAATAAAATTTGTGACGTTCTACGTCATTTCCGGTAGAACAAAAATGCGTCATTTTACATTTGAACAACAATGAGCACTAAATTACGTTACGATATCACGCCAGATTGTGTAAGACATTTGCAGTTATGGCTGGGGAGCGTGACCAGAAAGAGAAAAAAAAAAAAAATAGTCATTTCGAAAACAAAGCAGTGCGTTCGAAGAACGCACTGCAATAATCCGAACGATTACAATACGTTTTCGCCAAAGTCGAAATACGTAATTAAATTTTGATAAATCTTAGAAATAAATTTTATTTTATATTTAAAGATAAAAATCTGTTGGTGTTAAAATGATTGACAGGTGTTACAAAACACAGAGACCCTTGGTCTGAACCTTTCCCATAAGCAATTAATCTGATTATGTAATCTGATAAACCAAACAAAATCCATTTTATTTTTTTGTAAAAGTTTTGCATACATCTTTGAAAAATACATGAACCTCTTTTTATAGCTGTGAATTGGCAAATTATCAAACAGTTTGAATGTTAATTGGAAATGAAATGAAATGAATGGAGTTTAACGTCCTACTCTTCTGCACCTTATGGGCTAATGAAGACGGGCAACGCCATGCAGTGCAATGAGGGAAATTTTGCCAGGACAGCGGCATTAGCCTACTCTTTTTGCGATTTCCAACTGTCGAGGGATCTTTAACGTGCACAGCCTGTAGTACACGGGGCCTCGGTTTATTGTCCCATCCGAACGACTAATAATAATAATAATAATATGCCTATTTATATAGCGCTAAATCCACAAAAAAGTGCTCAAAGCGCTCAAACAGTTAGTTGGCTCTACATTCTGTCAATTCCCATAATACTGCTGGAACAGATAAGTTTTTAGACGCGATTTGAATATGGCTAAGGTTGGCACTGATCGTAATTGAGTCGGAAGTTTATTCCACTTGTCTGCAGCAGCCACAGAAAAGGTTCTTTGTCTAAAACTTGACAATCTCCATTTGGGGACAACTAGTTGGTTTAGGCTTTCCGATCTTAAACGTCTGTTTGGAACGTGGGGCTTTATTAAATCACAGAGATAGTCCGGGGCTAGTCGATTAACACACTGATAGGTAAGATTGAGAATTTTAAAGTCTATTCGAACGGATATTGGCAACCAATGGAGGGTCTTGAGAACTGGAGTTATGTGGCACTTATATGTTGATTTTGTGACCATTCGTGCAGAGACATTCTGAATTCGTTGTAATCTATTTAGTTGTATCTGTGGAAGGCCAGTGAGAAGACTGTTGCAGTAATCTATTCTAGAAAGGATCAGGCAACGAACAAGAGCTGCAGCCGCGTCTTCAGTCAGAAGATTGTGAATCGATCCTATGTTCCTTAAGTGACAAAAACACTTTTTACAGAGATCGTCAACTTGTTTGTTTAGACATAAATTACTGTCCAGCACTACGCCAAGATTCTTCACGTTGGAAGATGGAGAAAACTCTATGTCACCTATTTTTAAAGTGGTAGAGTTAAGATTTGATAATCGTATTTTTGGTCCAAAAATTATAAATTCGGTTTTGTCCTCATTTAATTTTAAATGGTTCACATCCATCCAAATTTTAGTGTTTTTAATAGCTGCTGACATGTTATTAAGAATAGAAGTTTGTTCAGAACCAGAATTGAAAGAGTCCAAGAGCTGAGTGTCATCGGCGTACAGATGATGAGCGATACTGTTTTGTTTGAGTACATCACCAAGCTGTTTTGTATACATGGTAAACAATACAGGTCCTAACACAGAACCTTGTGGGACCCCACAAGTCAGCTGAACACTGCTAGACTTGCATGAACTTAAAGACACAGATTGATGCCTATCCGATAAGTAGGAGCGGAACCAGTTCAACACATTTCCATCAAGACCGAAGTCGCAATGGAGCCTGGAAAGAAGTGTTTTATGGTCGATAGTATCGAAGGCTGCGGAGAGGTCAAGTAACACCAGCACGGACAGTCTACCTTGATCCACTGCCATCCTAAGATCATTGACAACTTTGTTCAAAGCAGTTTCTGTTCCATGATGTGGTCTGTATGCTGATTGATACTCATAAAACAAACTGTTGTCCTCCAGATGATCAAATAGCTGAGCCTTGACTGCTCTTTCAAGAATTTTTGATAGGAATGGTAAATTGGATACTGGTCTATAGTTTTTAAGAATATTCTGATCTAGTGATGGTTTCTTCAAAAGAGGCTTAACAACTGCATTCTTAAAGAGTGATGGTACAGTGCCAGTAGAAAGGCTCAAATTGACGATATTGGTAATGATTGGAAGCAGAATATCCAGATAGTCAAGCAACAACTTTGTTGGAATTGGGTCAAGTTCACATGATGTTGGTTTAGACGATTTTATTAGCTTAGAAACATCGTTCTCTGTAAGGGGAGTGAAAAAAAAGGGGACTACACGCTTTTTCCATGTCAGTCCCTCCGACCTGCATCACTGACAAGGGGAAACCGGGCTGAAAAATCCGAAAGTTCATCTCGACCTTCAGGTTAGCGAGCAAGCGTCTAACCCACTGAGCCACCGCGGCCCCCGAAAGTTGATGGAACTAAAATTACAAAATAATGTTTTTAAATAATGTTCAAAGTTGTCATTCCCTCCATAAAAAGCTAGCCGGTACGAAGTTTCAAAAGGTCCAAAATCCATGTGATAAGGCCCATTTGTAGACCAGGTACAAATAAATATCTTTTTTCAAGTTTCTTTCAAATATATTTTTTCAAATTGTGAATGTTTTCATCTATGGCATGAGCATATTGCCAAAAATATGCCATCTAATAACTGCAAGTGGATTAGTCTGTGTGCAAGCAGGGTTGCTATTAAAGTTTCGATGCCATTCCTGATGCTGAAACTTCGGAGACATTGTTGCTGAAAGATATAGCCAGGTACTTGCAAAATTTCAGCATTGTAGCCCATGCCCAAAATTATTAGAACATATAAGATTACAAAGGTGGTTGCATATTTGACGCAATTTTACAAATCTCATTGGCATAAAGGTATGTTATGAAAAAAATGTAATTTGTTGCTAAGGTCGATCTGAAAATATCAGTATGGCAATCATTGGTCCTAATCTTGAATCAGCATGGCCTTAGCAAGTACGGGGCTCAATGCAAACGTTATGTATTTCAGTAAATGCGGGGCCCTATGTCAAGGTTGAAAGTAATCACACACATTTCCTGTACAACCAACGACCATTTCAATATATATACTGGGTCTGGGTTCAAATGAATGTAGCCTATGACAGGATCACTTGGGTCTACGTATAAGGTAGATCTGGATCTACACGCGTGGCCTCGTGTGACCCCTATCGAGCATACTGTATACAAATCGTAGAGGCATATTGAATAAAGGTGTAGCCTAATCTTATATCATCAGGATAGAATTACTCCAAAATGTCAGTCCCTCCGGCTATTTTCAGGGAAAGTAGGTATGTGTAATAAAGTCTTCCAAGTAATTTCCTCAAAATCGCTGTCAATGCCTATATTTCTTATAATTTTCAATAAGAAAGCCTAAAATCCACGTTTCAATAGCCAAGCAGATGATGTTCAGCATAAATTAAGGATCTGAGCTCAGTATTCCCTTTAAAAGCATAGGCCAACAAGTAGTAAAGACCTCACCTGAGCCCTTTCAGATTACCTATATCAATTCATAGTAATACTGGTATTACGAAAGCAATATTTATATACGCCCACATTGAAATGTATATATTGATGATATCTCGGTCAAGTTCGAAAATGGAAATTATCGCATGAACGGTTTTTGAGTAATTGCCCTTGACTTAGTAAAAACGCGTCAAATTTGGGTTGTATCCACAATAGAGGCTACAGTTTTTATCCGATCTTAATGAAACTTGGTATACATGTATATATTGATGATATCTCGGTCAAGTTCGAAAATGGAAATTATCGCATGAACAGTTTTGAGTTATTGCCCTTGACTTAATAAAAACGCGTCAAATTTGGGTTGTATCCACAATAGAGGCTACAGTTTTTATCCGATCGTAATGAAACTGGGTATACTTGTATATATTGATGATATATCGGTCAAGTTCGAAAATGGAAATTATCGCATGAACGGTTTTTGAGTTATTGCCCTTGACTTAGTAAAAACGAGTTAAATTTGGGTTGTATCCATAATAGAGGCTACAGTTTTTATCCGATCTTAATGAAACTTGGTATACATGTATATATTTATGATATCTCGGTCAAGTTCGAAAATGGAAATTATCGCATGAACGGTTTTTGAGTTATTGCCCTTGACTTAGTAAAAACGAGTTAAATTTGGGTTGTATCCATAATAGAGGCTACAGTTTTCATCCGATCTTAATGAAACTTGGTATACTTGTATATATTGATGATATTGTAAGCAAACTTAGCGTCTGGATGACCTGAATTCAACGTCACGAGTCATCTCCCCTTAAAGGCTGACGATGTCATGGACGACGTAACCAACGACGCCAATGACGTCATCTGACGGTTCTTTGTTTTGATTTTTTTGCATCTGTTTTCTAAAGAAAAGTGTGGTTAAAAACAATTCGGTAAAACTTTATGTAAACTCTAGAAATCACATCCTAATTATATGTATATTTTGTATTTATTAATAAGCACCAAATTTTCGCCTTTTTACGAATTGACTGTTAGTTTAGGCCTATCTATGCATGAGCCATGACATTATTTGCACCTTTTGAATTTGTTGCCTTTTTGCCCTATTACAGTTAATCATATTATCATCACGAAATTGAAGTATTAAAGAATTAAAGAATATTGAACTTCTTTTGATAGTATTAACGAGAACCCACATTTCATTAACGAATTAAACTGACCTGATAAATAAGTCAAGAAATGGACGCAGAAGAAGACAGAGTTCCCAAGGCCGCTGGAGATCAAGAAAAAGAAGTAAGAAAACTTTCTGAAAAATCTAGTTTATTTAATATTGAAAAAGCTACACTCGCCAGAGATGTTGCCCACAATAGATTGAAATTTAAAGCTAGAAATATTTTAAACAATCTTGATAAATATGACCATGCAACAATGATTCAACAATACAGCGCATGGATGATGTATCTCGAAGATTTCCAACTTGAACATGACAACTACTGTGCGCTTTTAACAAAATCAGAATTAGAGAAACACCTAAATGATTATTATAAAGATAAAGAAAATGATATCACCACATTTAAGAAAACTATAGAGAACTGGTTAAGGGTTCGTCATGCTAGGGAATCAGAAGAAAATGGCGAAGAAAATGAAATTAATAAAGATTTGAGAGGTAAGGACAATGAAAGAGGAAGCTATTTATCAAATTTAGGTAAACCAATAGAAACAAATATTATGAGAGACCCACAAAATCTAATAGAACCAGACGACAGCATGTCACAACATACTAGAAGTTCTAGACGATCCTCAAGATCAAGCAGATTATCAGAAGAAAAAATTCAACATGATCAGAATAGGGGAAGACGGGGTAATATGGGTCACTGGGTAATATGAGCCGCCTGAATAAAATTTCTTTGTGAATATATATCTGTCAAAATGATCTAGACTATAATTCTACTTCCTGTAGGATAGTTTTCATTTGCCTTAAATTTGAACAAACTCCAAAATACACAACAAGGTAAGACATTTTTATTTTTAGCATGCTAAAGTAATTTTTGTCTCTTAAAGATTCAAATTGTCAAGGTTAATGGGAGGTAACTCTTCAAGGACAAAAGTAATTTTCCATTTACCACATTAAGAGAGAATGGGGTAATATGGGCCACCCTGAACGGGGTAACATGGACCATGGACCATATTACCCAATGGCTTAATTAATTGGAAAATGATTTTCTTTTTCCTTTTTACAGAAAATAGAGAATGCCTAGAAATTACAAGTCTAAAGGGAAGCGTGCAGCTTTTTCAGAAGATGATTTAATAACAGCAATAGAACTTGTCAAGGATGGTAAATCAATTAGAGAAGTTTCAAGAAACCCCAATATTCCACGTACAACACTAGCACGTTACATGAAAAGTGGAAATATTAAAAAGTGTAAGCTTGGTACCAAGGCTATTTTTAGTGCCACAGAAGATGATCTTGAGAAATATATTATATCATCATCAAAAATGTTTCATGGTCTAAGCTTAGAACAAGCCCGACAATTGGCATATTCTTATGCAAAAAACCTGGGTAAAGCATTACCCGATAATTGGATAGAGCGTAATAAAGCTAGTTTTGATTGGCTCACCAGTTTTAGAAAGAGACACTCTAAACTCTCTTTAAGATCATCCGAACCTACAAGTCTTGCCAGAGCCTCAGCATTTAATAAACACAGAGTCAATGAATTCTTTTTCAATCTAGAGTATGTGATACAGAAGGAAACCTTTACTCCAGACAGGATTTTCAATCTTGATGAAACTGGCATCACAACAGTTCAAAGACCTTCCAAGGTTCTTGCTGAAAAGGGAGTTAAACAATTGGGTCAGGTAGTTTCTGCAGAAAGAGGGGTTCTTGTCACAGTATGTTGCTGTGTAAGTGCATCAGGACAAAGTCTCCCACCAGCATATATTTTCCCACGAGTGCATTTTAAAGAGCATATGCTGAATGGGGCACCCCCTGGAACTTGTGGTCTGGCTAATAAAACTGGATGGATGACGAACGAGCTTTTTCCAGATGTTCTGCAGCATTTTATAAAACATATGCCAGTAAACAAAGGAAATAGAGCTTTATTGTTGTTAGACAACCACAGGAGTCACATATCTGGTGAGGCTATAAACATAGCCAGGGAAAATGGTTTAGTTCTTCTATCATTTCCTCCTCATTGCAGTCACAAGCTGCAGCCTTTAGATGTTACTGTCTATGGTCCGTTTAAGTCTTACTACACGACCTGCATGAATGAATGGATGATGACGCATCCTGGACGAACAGTGTCAATATGGCTAAGCAACAAAGCATACCTTAAATCCATGACACCATCAAATATAATACAAGGGTTTCTAAAAACTGGTATTTCTCCATTCAACCGAGATGTGTTCAGTGAATCGGATTTCTCCTCAAGTCTGGTGACAGATCGTGCACAGGAAGACGACAATGAAAACAATCCTGGTCCATCAACTTCGGCAGCAGATTTTACAAGTATTTCCAAACATCTACCTCCACTACCAGAAGCTAGACCTCGAAAATGCAATAAGGGCAAGAGAATGGGATCAACTATTCTGACTGGTACACAACCAGAAGACGATTCAGAAGATGATCATACTTCCCCATCCCTTACTGATTCTGAAGAATCATTTGACGAAGAAATTGAACCAAATAATATGAATATCACAATTGGCAAATTTGTAGTTGTGGAATACTGCAATAAAAAGAACAAAGTTCACTATGTTGGTGAAGTTGTGGAAATACAACCATCAGAATTCAAGGTTGATTTCTATCGCTTTCAAAATAAAAGGTTTGTCATCAAATATAATACAAGGGTTTCTAAAAACTGGTATTTCTCCATTCAACCGAGATGTGTTCAGTGAATCGGATTTCTCCTCAAGTCTGGTGACAGATCGTGCACAGGAAAATGAAAAAATGAAAATGAAATGAAATGTATTAAAGTGCATCAGCACCAAAACGGGCTATATAGCACTTGAATACGATTTAAAATAAAAACAAAAATTAAAACTAGAAAATCAATACAGTAAAATAAAAACCATCACAGAAACCCCAAAAAGGGCAACAAAACAATGCTAAAAACAATATCACAGAATGGTTGTAACCCAAAATGGGCGAAAAATGGGCTAAAAACAAAATAGCAAAAACAAAACTATAACACAAAATATATTTTAAAATTTAAAATACAGATTAGTCTGTTTTAAAAACGCGACAACCTTCTCATAAAGAGAAGGTTGCGCAAACAGATGGAACAAGGATCTAGCACGGTAGTGCTGAGATCTTATAGGTTTGAGATGCGTGCACTCAATCAGAATGTGTTTCACTGTCAGGCGAACCTGGCAATGCTCACAGACTGGTTGAGGCTCTCGCTTGAGCAGGTAACAGTTGGTAAGGTGAGTATGTCCAAGACGAGAGCGACACAAAACAACTTCATTTCTCCTGTTGCCACAATAGGAGGATGGCCAATCCCCCCAAAAAAGGCTTGATGGCATGAAGTTTGTTTGTATCTGCAGCATCCCATTTTTGCTGCCATCGTTGCAAAATAAAAGTCCTTATCACCGACTTAAAGTCGGTGTAAGGCAAGGAAAAGGGGGAGACCGGCAGTGACAAAGCAGCCTTAGCCGCCGCATCTGCCCGGTCATTCCCCCGTATATCCATGTGACTGGGGAGCCAACAAAGGACAATGTCCTTTTTTGGCCCAGAGAGCTTGTAAATATCTCCGATTATTGGGTGCACAAGCTGGATGTTATGAATAGCTTGTAATGCGGACAGAGAATCAGAATAGATAATACATTTTTTAAATGATGATGAGGACTGAAAGAACTCGAGTGCCTGTAAAATGGCAACGAGTTCTGCAGTAAAAATAGAGGCCGCTGGTGGAAGAGATACAGACAGGACTTCGGATGGTGTCACTGTTGCAGCTGCCACCTTATCACCATCCTTGGACCCATCTGTATAGAAAGGAGCATAATCCCCATATTTAGCCCTTAATTCAAGAAATTTCGACTTGAAGACGATCGAGCTTGTCTGTGACTTCTTATTGCTTGATAGACTAAAGTCTATCTGAAATGGAGAAATTGACCAAGGTGGAATTGTGGTCATTATGAAGTCCGCAATACTTCGTGGCTGATACCAGCCGCTGACAAAAGTGGTTGAATGCGGACTCCAAAAGAAGAAATTGCACGAGGCTTTGCCTCGTACAAATGCTCAAAATAAGGACTAAATACGGGGCGGTGAGCCGGATGATATGGCAAAGATGCTATTTTTATTGCGTACTGCAGTGAAAGTCTGTCACGTCTGTCGTACAATGAGGGTTCGTTAGCCTCGACGTACAGACTTTCAACTGGAGTTGTGCGAAAAGCGCCTAAACTGATTCTAAGTCCTTGGTTGTGTATGGTGTCAAGTTCTTTGAGGTAGGATGGACGAGCTGAACCATACACCTGGCACCCATAATCGAGCTTGGATCGAACCAAAGCTCGATATAATCGGAGAAGGACCTTACGGTCGGCTCCCCAGTCAGTGTTGGATAAGACTCTCAGTATGTTGAGAGCTTTCAGACATTTGTTCTTGAGGATTTTAATGTGTGGACGGAAAGAAAGCTTGCTGTCAAATGTAAGACCAAGGAATTTAAATTCCTGTACAACAGGAACGACAGCATTGTCCAAACGTAGCACTGGGTCAAGGTGCAAACCTCTTCGTTTACAGAAATGCATGCAGACGGTCTTAGATTTCGAAAATCGAAATCCATTGTCAG
>CM060200.1:13912663-13952351 GCA_030562195.1 Nipponacmea schrenckii | reverse complement strand
TTACCCAATGGCTTAATTAATTGAAAATGATTTTCTTTTTCCTTTTTACAGAAAATAGAGAATGCCTAGAAATTACAAGTCTAAAGGGAAGCGTGCAGCTTTTTCAGAAGATGATTTAATAACAGCAATAGAACTTGTCAAGGATGGTAAATCAATTAGAGAAGTTTCAAGAAACCCCAATATTCCACGTACAACACTAGCACGTTACATGAAAAGTGGAAATATTAAAAAGTGTAAGCTTGGTACCAAGGCTATTTTTAGTGCCACAGAAGATGATCTTGAGAAATATATTATATCATCATCAAAAATGTTTCATGGTCTAAGCTTAGAACAAGCCCGACAATTGGCATATTCTTATGCAAAAAACCTGGGTAAAGCATTACCCGATAATTGGATAGAGCGTAATAAAGCTAGTTTTGATTGGCTCACCAGTTTTAGAAAGAGACACTCTAAACTCTCTTTAAGATCATCCGAACCTACAAGTCTTGCCAGAGCCTCAGCATTTAATAAACACAGAGTCAATGAATTCTTTTTCAATCTAGAGTATGTGATACAGAAGGAAACCTTTACTCCAGACAGGATTTTCAATCTTGATGAAACTGGCATCACAACAGTTCAAAGACCTTCCAAGGTTCTTGCTGAAAAGGGAGTTAAACAATTGGGTCAGGTAGTTTCTGCAGAAAGAGGGGTTCTTGTCACAGTATGTTGCTGTGTAAGTGCATCAGGACAAAGTCTCCCACCAGCATATATTTTCCCACGAGTGCATTTTAAAGAGCATATGCTGAATGGGGCACCCCCTGGAACTTGTGGTCTGGCTAATAAAACTGGATGGATGACGAACGAGCTTTTTCCAGATGTTCTGCAGCATTTTATAAAACATATGCCAGTAAACAAAGGAAATAGAGCTTTATTGTTGTTAGACAACCACAGGAGTCACATATCTGGTGAGGCTATAAACATAGCCAGGGAAAATGGTTTAGTTCTTCTATCATTTCCTCCTCATTGCAGTCACAAGCTGCAGCCTTTAGATGTTACTGTCTATGGTCCGTTTAAGTCTTACTACACGACCTGCATGAATGAATGGATGATGACGCATCCTGGACGAACAGTGTCAATATGGCTAAGCAACAAAGCATACCTTAAATCCATGACACCATCAAATATAATACAAGGGTTTCTAAAAACTGGTATTTCTCCATTAAACCGAGATGTGTTCAGTGAATCGGATTTCTCCTCAAGTCTGGTGACAGATCGTGCACAGGAAGACGACAATGAAAACAATCCTGGTCCATCAACTTCGGCAGCAGATTTTACAAGTATTTCCAAACATCTACCTCCACTACCAGAAGCTAGACCTCGAAAATGCAATAAGGGCAAGAGAATGGGATCAACTATTCTGACTGGTACACAACCAGAAGACGATTCAGAAGATGATCATACTTCCCCATCCCTTACTGATTCTGAAGAATCATTTGACGAAGAAATTGAACCAAATAATATGAATATCACAATTGGCAAATTTGTAGTTGTGGAATACTGCAATAAAAAGAACAAAGTTCACTATGTTGGTGAAGTTGTGGAAATACAACCATCAGAATTCAAGGTTGATTTCTATCGCTTTCAAAATAAAAGGTTTGTCATCAAATATAATACAAGGGTTTCTAAAAACTGGTATTTCTCCATTCAACCGAGATGTGTTCAGTGAATCGGATTTCTCCTCAAGTCTGGTGACAGATCGTGCACAGGAAAATGAAAAAATGAAAATGAAATGAAATGTATTAAAGTGCATCAGCACCAAAACGGGCTATATAGCACTTGAATACGATTTAAAATAAAAACAAAAATTAAAACTAGAAAATCAATACAGAAAAATAAAAACCATCACAGAAACCCCAAAAAGGGCAACAAAACAATGCTAAAAACAATATCACAGAATGGTTGTAACCCAAAATGGGCGAAAAATGGGCTAAAAACAAAATAGCAAAAACAAAACTATAACACAAAATATATTTTAAAATTTAAAATACAGATTAGTCTGTTTTAAAAACGCGACAACCTTCTCATAAAGAGAAGGTTGCGCAAACAGATGGAACAAGGATCTAGCACGGTAGTGCTGAGATCTTATAGGTTTGAGATGCGTGCACTCAATCAGAATGTGTTTCACTGTCAGGCGAACCTGGCAATGCTCACAGACTGGTTGAGGCTCTCGCTTGAGCAGGTAACAGTTGGTAAGGTGAGTATGTCCAAGACGAGAGCGACACAAAACAACTTCATTTCTCCTGTTGCCACAATAGGAGGATGGCCAATCCCCCAAAAGAGGCTTGATGGCATGAAGTTTGTTTGTATCTGCAGCATCCCATTTTTGCTGCCATCGTTGCAAAATAAAAGTCCTTATCACCGACTTAAAGTCGGTGTAAGGCAAGGAAAAGGGGGAGACCGGCAGTGACAAAGCAGCCTTAGCCCCCGGGATCTGCCCGGTCATTCCCCCGTATATCCATGTGACTGGGGAGCCAACAAAGGACAATGTCCTTTTTTGGCCCAGAGAGCTTGTAAATATCTCCGATTATTGGGTGCACAAGCTGGATGTTATGAATAGCTTGTAATGCGGACAGAGAATCAGAATAGATAATACATTTTTTAAATGATGATGAGGACTGAAAGAACTCGAGTGCCTGTAAAATGGCAACGAGTTCTGCAGTAAAAATAGAGGCCGCTGGTGGAAGAGATACAGACAGGACTTCGGATGGTGTCACTGTTGCAGCTGCCACCTTATCACCATCCTTGGACCCATCTGTATAGAAAGGAGCATAATCCCCATATTTAGCCCTTAATTCAAGAAATTTCGACTTGAAGACGATCGAGCTTGTCTGTGACTTCTTATTGCTTGATAGACTAAAGTCTATCTGAAATGGAGAAATTGACCAAGGTGGAATTGTGGTCATTATGAAGTCCGCAATACTTCGTGGCTGATACCAGCCGCTGACAAAAGTGGTTGAATGCGGACTCCAAAAGAAGAAATTGCACGAGGCTTTGCCTCGTACAAATGCTCAAAATAAGGACTAAATACGGGGCGGTGAGCCGGATGATATGGCAAAGATGCTATTTTTATTGCGTACTGCAGTAAAAGTCTGTCACGTCTGTCGTACAATGAGGGTTCGTTAGCCTCGACGTACAGACTTTCAACTGGAGTTGTGCGAAAAGCGCCTAAACTGATTCTAAGTCCTTGGTTGTGTATGGTGTCAAGTTCTTTGAGGTAGGATGGACGAGCTGAACCATACACCTGGCACCCATAATCGAGCTTGGATCGAACCAAAGCTCGATATAATCGGAGAAGGACCTTACGGTCGGCTCCCCAGTCAGTGTTGGATAAGACTCTCAGTATGTTGAGAGCTTTCAGACATTTGTTCTTGAGGATTTTAATGTGTGGACGGAAAGAAAGCTTGCTGTCAAATGTAAGACCAAGGAATTTAAATTCCTGTACAACAGGAACGACAGCATTGCCCAAAACGTAGCACTGGGTCAAGGTGCAAACCTCTTCGTTTACAGAAATGCATGCAGACGGTCTTAGATTTCGAAAATCGAAATCCATTGTCAGTCGCCCATTGCTGTAGATTGTTTAAGCAAAGCTGCAACTGACGCTCGATCGTCTGCATGTTAGTAGAACTGTAACACATCTGAAAGTCATCAACATACAGAGAGCCATCAACCCCCCGTCTAAGGATGTGATGGAATTTATCTTGATGGAAAAAAGGGTAACGGATAATATGCTACCCTGAGGAACTCCATTATCCTGAGGAAAAGGATCTGAGAAAATGGAGCCAAGTCGTACCTTAAACGTCCTATCATGTAGGAAATTGGAGATAAATAATGGCAATCTTCCTCGAAGACCGAAGTCAAAGAGATCGCGAAGAATGCCATATCTCCAAGTAGTGTCATATGCCTTCTCCAAATCAAAAAATATGGCTACTAAATGGTGATTTTGGATGAAGGCGTCCCTGACGAACGATTCAAATCTAACGAGATGATCAAGAGTGCTCCTTTGGGACCGAAATCCACATTGGAGGTAAGTAAGTAGATTGTTGGACTCGAGGTGCCAAACGAGCCTTCTATTGATCATCCGTTCCAGGGTTTTACATATGCAGCTGGTCAATGCAATAGGGCGATAATTAGTAGGATTCGTAGGATCCTTACCAGGTTTAGGTATCGGAATAATAGTAGCAATCCTCCACGAAGGAGGAAAGACACCGTCATCCCAAATCTGGTTAAATATAAGTAAAAGTTTTTTTAATGTAGGGTAAGGAAGATGTTTGAGGATCTGATAATGAATATCGTCAGGCCCAGTAGCTGTATCATGGGCCTGTTTTAAAGAATACTTCAGTTCAGATATAGTAAATTTTTCGTTATAATATTCCTCTTTTTGAGATGTAAAATTTAACCTTTTCCTCTCTTCCCGGAGACGGACTCTCTGGAAAGCATCAGAGGAAAAGTTTGAGGATGAATTGAAAGAAAAATTACTTCCTAATGAATTAGCAATATCTGGAAGTGTGGTGAGCGTTGAACCATCTACTTCTAGATGGTTCACAGATATTGTATCCGCTTTACCCTTGATCCTACGAATCCTATCCCAGACTGATTTGGTAGACGTACGACTGTTGATCCTTGACACGTACTCCTGCCATGACGACCTCTTTGCCTGGCGGATAGTCCGCCTGGCTTTGGCCCGTGCAATGCGAAAAGAGGCCACGTTGTCATCGGAAGGAGCACGTTCAAGCAATCGTAAAGCACGATTACGTTCTTTCAGTGCTGTCTTGCAATCTTCATTAAACCATGGTTTATTAAATCGTTTTGGAGTTGCCGAGGTTTTACGAATCGCCTGACCCGATAAATCTTGTAAGATGGTGGTAAATAGTTCCATCGGGTCTTCTGCTTCATCTAGATCATGTTGAGGAAAAGAAGAAATGCAAAGCGCCTCAAAGAGGGGCCAATTAGCTTTAGAGAGTTTCCATCTTTGTGGCCTGTCTACTGGTGAAGGACCATTATTCCGTAGAATAACAGGATAATGATCACTGTGGCAGAGATCGTCATGGACACTCCAAGAAAAATCTTGGAACAAAGATGGTGAGCTAATTGTCAGATCTAGATGAGAAAAGGTTTTTGTTCTTGAGCAGAAATATGTATGCGATTCGTCATTAAAGATACAAAGATCGTTGTCATAAATGAAGTCAGCTATTAATTTTCCTCTGCTATTATCAGCTGGACTACCCCAGAAAGAATGATGACCATTGAAATCTCCAAGCAATATGCAAGGAGAAGGGAAACTGGGTAACAAGGTCATCCAATTCTCTAGGGTTTAAAGTTGAGTTAGGTGGCAAATAGATGGAGCAAAGGGTAATAGGCACGTGGAGTGTTACTCGCACGGCAATTACCTGCAGAGGAGAATTAAGTGTGATTTCGGACTGGGCAATGTTTCTATTGACAATAATAGAAACACCCCCCGAGACCTTATCATCACCTGTGCCATAATGGTGGTAGGAAACAAAATGTTTAAATGGCACTAAATGTAAATCCGTTGGTTTGAGGAATGTCTCTTGGAGACAAATAGCCAGTGGATTATATTGTTGAATTAATAGCTGAACTTCATTAAGATTATGACTTAAACCTCGACAATTCCATTGTATAATATTATTTTTTGGATGCATCGTCAGGGTGGTTTAATTGGACTACGAGGTTTGCGGCAAGGGGGGTTGAAGACTTCCGCATCAACCTCTGAAGCCTCCATATCTATACTATCAGATATGGCAGACTTCAAAAGATCCCTTCCTCCCTTTTTGGAGGAAGAGGATCCATGTTTCTTTGTAGGCTTGTCATTATGGGGAAGACTTTCACTGCGTTTTGCCCTGGACTGTTTACCAGTCCCCTTTGGCTGAACGTCTTTAGATAGCTGACTAACACTACTATCATCAGCACTTGACTTTTCAGTCTGGGGCGTCTGAGTTGCTGATGATGTAGATGTAGTTGCCTCAGGTGATAATAAGGCTAAAGACGGAGTTGGTACTCGCTTCAGCCAAGTAATGTCGGTCTGGCATTCTATTGATCGAGTAGAAGCTTTAACAACACTAACAAAGTCTTCCCAGAAGGTGTAGATGGGGTTTCCCCTTCTACAGCCTTCCGCGCTTCGGGATAGGAAACCTTGGTTTCCACCTTCACCTTTTGGATTTGCTTTTCCAATTTCCACTTAGGGCAGTCCTTGGAAAAAGCAACATGGTTTCCACTACAGTTGCAACAGCAAGGAGTATCACTACAATCCTTGCTGTCGTGCCCGGACTTGCCACAACGTGCACATCGCAACGAACTTTTGCAAGTCCGAGTTCCGTGCCCGAAGCGCTGACAATTGTAACACCTGAGAGGGTTCGGTATGAATGGTGAAACTTTAATATTGAGATAACCTACTTTTATTTCTGATGGTAAATCGGGTCTATTAAAAAGAAGTATGAATGTATTAGTTGGTATCAGTTGGCCGTCACGACGGATAGAAATACGATCTACGTTCGTGACGCCAATGTCTTTTAATTCTTCCATCATTTCCTCTGAAGAACATCCACTTAGATCGGGGTGTCGAACGACACCCTTCGAGGAGTTTAAAGAAGAATGTGGAGATACACTTATGGGAATATTTACTAAAGATGTTGATTTTAATAATAATTCAGAATGAATTTTTCGGTGACATTCGATCAATAAAGACCCGTTACGAAGTTTTTTTATCGATTTAGGTTCACTAGCTAAACCAGCTATTCCTTTGGCAATAGCAAATGGTGATAATGATGCTAAAGACCTCTCAGGGTTACTACTATTGATGACAAGAAACCGAGGCCAGGAATCACTAGACGAGCTAGATGATTCAGCAAATTCTGCCTCGGTTAGCCTACGTTTATTGTTTTTTTTTGGGGGGGTTAATGTAGCCATGAAGAAAATGTAGAAGATTCATCTCCCGAGACCCCCGACCACCACGGACCACGACCTCCGCGCAGGCTCGGCGCGGGACTCCAGCGCCAGCGCCCTAGGGTTAATCGGGAGATATACTCAGATAAAAAAGGGAATAAAAGTTCTGGATGGAGCAAATAAATTCCGAACTTTTATTTTATTTTTACCCAATTGGCCCAAGCCGCTGCTTCTGAGTCGGTGAATTGAATTGGAGGATAATGATATAATCTGTGATTAGAAAGTTTTATCTGTTCTGACCACCGACTCATAGGCTCAACACGACAAGCCGATTGACCAGTGTGGGCCACCCTGGCCACCCGTCTAGGAATCCCCTGGCCCAAAGTGATGTATTGGGAAGTATGTTACCCTCAACCACCAGGAGTCCATTCAAAACCGACACGGGTCGCACCTCACGGCAAACGAGGAGCCCCAATTCAGTCGCCTTTTACGACACGCAATGGGGGACGGTGGACCTATTCTTAACCCCGGTCCACTGGGGGAGATCGTGCACAGGAAGACGACAATGAAAACAATCCTGGTCCATCAACTTCGGCAGCAGATTTTACAAGTATTTCCAAACATCTACCTCCACTACCAGAAGCTAGACCTCGAAAATGCAATAAGGGCAAGAGAATGGGATCAACTATTCTGACTGGTACACAACCAGAAGACGATTCAGAAGATGATCATACTTCCCCATCCCTTACTGATTCTGAAGAATCATTTGACGAAGAAATTGAACCAAATAATATGAATATCACAATTGGCAAATTTGTAGTTGTGGAATACTGCAATAAAAAGAACAAAGTTCACTATGTTGGTGAAGTTGTGGAAATACAACCATCAGAATTCAAGGTTGATTTCTATCGCTTTCAAAATAAAAGGTTTGTCAAACCTGTCCAGTCTGATTGTTATTTCATTGAAAGGGAGCAAATTGTTGCCGTTTTGCCAACTCCAACGACACAAGGACGCACTGAACGTACTCTATCAGGAATATCATTTTTAATTAACTTAGATGGATTTAATCTGCGATAGGCATGTCTTCATGAGCCCATAAAGTGCAGAACAGTTGGATGTAAAACTCCATCATTTCATTTCATTTGCTATAGGGTTTGTTTCAATCTTATGATAAAAGTCAACCTTCAGATCTCAGTATGACTAGTCAAGTTAACAACATATGCTCCTCAGTTAATTTTCAAATTTACAAAATTGGAAAAATTAGAAGCTATATTGATAAACCCACAGCAAAACTCTTGGTAAATTCTCTCGTGACATCCAGGCTTGACTTTTGTAACTCTCTGCTATTTAATTCCTCACAAAAACTCCTTACCAGACTTCAGAATAAAGCAGCTCGAATTGTAACATGCACCAAGCAAACTGACCACATTACACCGATTCTAAAAGACCTCCATTGGCTCCCAATTAAGTACAGACTAGAGTTCAAGATATTGTGTTTGACATACTCTTGTTTAAACCTGGATAATTCACCTTTGTATCTACAAAACCTTGTCCACAAATATAAACCTAGTCGGAACCTACGATCATCTTCTGAAAACCTCTTAGAAGTACCAAAACACAATACCAACTCGGGCAAACGTTCCTTTACATTTGCTGCGCCTAACCTCTGGAACTCTCTGTGCTCTACAGTTAAAGATGCCCCATCTCTAACCTGTTTTAAGAAACGCCTCAAAACCCATTATTTTAATATGGCTTTCAAAAATTAAAACCATTCCTTTATTATATACATACGTGTACATATTAATGTGCTTATTTATTTATGTTTTCCTGTTTAGTGAAAAGTGCCTTCGAGCAACATATTTGTTGGATATTGTCACTCTCAACTCATTTATTTATTATTATTATTATTATTAACCTTGATCTCTTATGGTCGTGACAAAGCTTCAAAGTTGCAATTTTCAAAAAAATTTTTTTTACATAGAATTACTTTTATTGGAAATGAATTTTTGTTATTGTTTGCATGATTTATTCTAAATAATAAAAAAAAAACTTTTCATGTAAATTTTAACTCAAAAGATCCAACAATCCGCAGGAAAATGGAACGATCATAAGATGTCTCAGTGGTTTGAAAGCAGGCCAACACTTATTCAATCAAATCATGTCTTAATTTCTCTTTTTTCTTCTAATGTATAACGTGAAAGTGGAGTTTTCTTTCCTGTTACAATTTTTAAAACTTAAATAGAACTTTCATTTTTTACTGACTCATATAACCCCACGACCTGGACCATATTACCCAAGGGTTCAGGATAATATGGGCCATATGTAGAATATTTTTAGCTTAATAATTGCTAATATTTTACAGTGTTTACAAGTCATTGCTCATTTCAAATAATAGTTTTAATGTTCTTCATGAAATAATACTGAGTAAAATAGGATTTAGTAATTTATCATGTATCCATAAGGTTCTGTAATTTAGTGACCCATTTTACCCCGTCTTCCCCTACTACCGTTGCCCCTGTCCCTCTGTCCGTACATCATTCCGTCCCTCTGTCTGAAGCCAATATAATGTTCTTAACTAACTTCAACTTGCCCATATTGAATGCTATTCAAATGATTTATTGAAATATAAGCTTATATACTGTTGGTAATTTAAACAAAGCTACTGTGTGATATTGATAAAATTCAATATCAAATATATACAAGATCAAAGTTGTCAATACATACAGCTATTAGTTAATTAAATTCTTGAATGAATTAACAAAATAACGCGTTGTACCAACTGTTTCATGTACATTAACAAAGCTGCCAGTGGGCGTATGTTACCTTGCATGGCAAGCTATCTTCGATTTTGGTAATAAAAACTATTGGTAATAATCCATAAACAGAAAGAATTGACCACAAACTATAGTGTCACTAGAAGCAACTGGGGAAAGACTCATGATGGAACAGAATTTTGGCAAAAAAGAGCAAGGAAATTGTTTTAGAGTCACAGAATCGGAGTTTAATCTCCAGCAATTGAGACTATTAATAAAAAATGGGCGATAATCTAAATATTGCGTGTAGATCTTATTAAAAATGTTATGCTTGGATGTAATCCAATAGACGTGTCTTCATTACCGCTTGACTTGGTGATTTGTATTAATCTGTTGAAGACTACTAGTATATGATGTGCTGGAATACCAGTTTTTTAATTAAGCGAACTATACTCCCAGTTTCAAGAGCTCTATTGCCAATCAGTGATTCACCAAAAGTTTCTGTTCCATACGTTGGGTTCATTTTTTTTTTCGCAATGTGCCTCTAAAAATTTAGGAAATTGAACAATTTTATACACAGTGACAAGTGTCCGTGACAATCAAGAAATCACAAATCGTGGTAAATAGGAACATAGGATTAACAAGGTTGGCAAGTGTGTCTATGCCCCTATACCTCACCCTTCATTTAAAATTTCATCAGATGTGTATTATTTTATGCTGCAAGTAGTTAAATCAATGCCTAATGTTGGATGCCTATGTGACAATTACGTTTCCTTAAGCCTTACTATCAGAAAATTCGAAGAAATCTATGAATTGACAAAGAGTTGCTTCTTGTCATTTCCAATTTAGTAATGGTATAATTTTATACATAAAATGTTAAATTATCATTAGTAACTATTCGTTCGCCTCTCTAACTTCATATCTTTAACGCTCGGCCTGAATATCAGTCTCCGAACTTTAATCGAATTTAGTTAACTCTTAATCCGCTAAATTTGTTCACTTGTTTGCTCCTGTGCTTTCGTTATTCATTCATTATTAGTTCAGCGACGCTCGAAAGGAGACACATCTATATCTTTTATTTCCCTCCCCACTATTCCTTTATTAATTTTTGTTTACCTTTAACTTTAATTTTTAAAAATAGTGGTGTAAATACCATAACAACATAATTCATTAAATAATAATAAAATTAATAATAATAATCATAATAACAATAAAAGATAGCTTGCTTAGGGTGGTGACTGGCTCAGTAGTTAGCGAGTTGGACTGTCGTCTGCTAGGCGACTAGGTGCCGTGGGTTCGAATCCCGATCGGTGCGAGGAAATAAAAATTAGGTCTGATTCCTAGGCCCGTGCTTTCCCGGAACTACGAGATAGTAGTTCCCCCCCCCCCCCTCTATCAAAAAACATTCACTGAATATTGAAGTCAAGGCAACGATTCAAAAACTATTCATGGACAATCGTCAAATTCAAACTTGACCACCATCTTGTCTTTTTCAATCCTCATACCGAGTTTCATCAAATATATTAAATTAATGAAAAAGCAAACCAAATTATATCCATAAAAAAAACACAACCGACATCTGGAATCATGCCATTTTCGAACTTGTCGGAGATATTATCAAGATGAATACACATACCAAGTTTCATTCAAATGGGATGAAAAATATAGCTTCTATTGTGTACACAAGTAAATTTTAACGTTTTTTCATTTAATCAAGGGCAATAACTCATAAACAAACATCTGGAATCGCACCATTTTTTTTAACTTGTCCGAGATGTTATTAAGATGAATACACATACCAAATTTCATTCAAATCGGGAAAAAACTACAGCTTCTTTTGCTAATGCTAATTTTGTACCTGATAGTAATACAAATCATAATATTTTGAATTTAATCAATATTTGATTGAATTATGACACAGGGCGAAAAATAAAAATCCGCCAAAATCTTTTAAGTAAAAAAGTGATTGGAAAAATTAATTATATTAAGAAACATCTTGTGGCAAATAAATAACATGGATTAACAGGTTTGAAACACATTGCTTAATATAAAGGTGAGTATATTATGATTATGTTACAGAAGTATTTAGATAGAGGGGGGGGGGGAAACTACTATCTCGTAGTTCCGGGAAAGCACGGGCCTAGGAATCAGACCTAATTTTTTATTTCCTCGCACCGATCGGGATTCGAACCCACGGCACCTAGTCGCCTAGCAGACGACAGTCCAACTGGCTAACCACTGAGCCATTCACCACCCTATTCAATCATATTTATTATCCATATAATCATCATCATCATCATCATCATCATCATAATCACCATCACCATCTAAATTGTCGGATATCTGAGATTTACTTTCAAATACATTACTTCTTTAACAGTCAATGATGACATAGCCTTAGTTTTGCATTCTTCATTTCTTCTCTGTAATTTTTTCAGTTGATTTACAAAAAAAGTGTATGTTGAAACCGTTTCTTCTTTTATCAAGACTGGCTCTTCTCTTGATCTGTTTATCATCAATCTTACATAAATGGCGTATCTTTTAATACTGTCAATGGATGAATAATTTAAATCATGATTATCCCCCTCTGTCACATTTTGGAATGTTAATTTGTCACTAGTTGGAAATCTGTTGTTCTCTTCAATAAGGGTCTTTATTTTCTTGTTGCAGGTTTTTCCTAGTGTCCTTCTGAAATAAAAAAAAGTACAATTATTCTGACCTTTTATTCTGGTCTAATGTATAAGCAATGCGGAATAGGCTTATAAAATTCTCAAGGTTTGGGACTACTTTGTTCTCTTGCCCCTTTACTGGTCAACACATTTTTTTACAACATGATATAAGTCATTGCCAGAGCTATGTTGAGGAATGTGACATTATTCATACATGCAATGTGAGCAGTAAAGGTACGAGGGAAAATATAAAAACAGAAAGTTTTACATTTTAATTTTAGAAGCCTGATATCGCCAAGTGTTAGCATGTTTGCTGCTCGTGTCAGAGGCTCCAAATTCAACTTCAAGTTTGAATTTAGCCTCATTGCATGCGACTCTCGTTAGCTTGATATTGAACAGAAGAGTGAACCAATATTGTGTGGAAGAAGTCAATATTCAACACTGTTCAGCAAATTCACAAAATAAACTATAGCAAAATAATTCCAGACTTACTGGGTTTTCTCATCATGTGCAATAAAATTGACCTTTCTGATGTTTGGTTGGTTGAAAATATTATCTTTAATTTCTTCTTCTTCAGTCTTTTTTGTCTGAAATATTGATGATTATGCCATTTATTAACAAAAAAAGTTCAAATATGGACATCTGTCAGCGAAACATGAATTTTTTCTTTCTATAAAACCAACTTTACAGTCAAATCACATTACTCTCAAGTGGTATCGAAAGCATTCAGTGCTGTCAGGTGAATCTTAAAGGAGGTTCACTCAATATCAATTGAAATGATAGGACTTATATAGGCTATTAGCCTGTTGCCCAATCAATTTCCATTTTGTGAATAAAATACTGTTTATAAAAAAAAATTGAAATGAGATTTGAAAGAGGTCTGTTATCTTATAAAGAATAGATCTTACAATGGAAATAGTAAGAGGAACTGCCAGTATGAGAAATAAGAAATTATGCAATTTTCGTACTTTCTAGTATTTATGAAAGCTATATACCAGCCGCTGACATAAGAGGTTGAATGCGGACTCCAAAAGAAGAAATTGCACGAGGCTTAGCCTCATTCAATTGCTCAAAATAAGGACTAAATACGGGGCGATGAGCCGGATGGTATGGTAAAGATGCTACTTTTATAGCATACTGAAGTGAAAGACTGTCACGTCTGTCGTACAATGAGGGTTCGTTAGCCTCGACGTACATACTTTCAACTGGAGTTGTGCGAAAAGCTCCTAGACTGATTCTAAGTCCTTGGTGGTGTATGGTATCAAGCTCTTTGAGGTAGGATGGACGAGTTGAACCATACACCTGGCACCCATAATCGAGCTTGGATCGAACCAAAGCTCGATATAATCGAAGGAGGACCTTACGGTCGGCTCCCCAGTCAGTGTTGGATAAGACTCTCAATATGTTGAGAGCTTTCAGACATTTGTTCTTGAGGATTTTAATGTGTGGACGAAAAGAAAGCTTGCCAAGTCAGACCAAGGAATTTAAATTCCTGTACAACAGGAACGACAGCATTGTCCAAATATAGCACTGGGTCAAGGTGCAAACCTCTTCGTTTACAGAAATGCATCTTGGATTTCGAAAATCGAAATCCATTGTCAGTTGTCCATTGCTGTAGATTGTTTAAGCAAAGCTGCAACTGACGCTCGGTCGTTTGCATGTTAATAGAACTGTAACACATCTGAAAGCCATCAACCCCCCCCCCCCCCCCCGTCTAAGGCACGACGTGATGGAATTTATTTTGATGGAAAAAAGGGTAACGGATAATATGCTACCCTGTGGAACTCCATTAACCTGAGGAAAATGATCTGAAAACGTCCTATCATGTAGGAAATTGGAGATAAATAATGGTAATTTCCTCTAAGACCAAAGTCAGAGAGATCGCGAAGAATGCCATATCTCCAAGTAGTATCATCAAAAAATATGGCTACTAAATGGTGACTTTGAATGAAGGCGTCCCTGACGAACGATTCTAATCTAACGAGATGATCAAGAGTTCTTTGGAACCGAAATCCACATTGGAGGTAAGTAAGAAGATTGTTTGACTCAAGGTGCCAAACGAGCCTTCTATTGATCATCCGTTCCATGGTTTTACAAATGCAGCTGGTCAATGCAATAGGGCGATAATTAGTAGGATTCGTAGGATCCTTGCCAGGTTTAGGGATTGGAATAATTGTAGCAATCCTCGGAGAGACACCGTCATCCCAAATCTGGTTTAATATAAATAAAAGTATTTTTAAGGTTGGGTAAGGAAGATGTTTAAGGATCTGATAATGAATATTGTCAGGCCCAGTAGCTGTATCTAAGAATACTTCAACTCAGATTAAGTAAATTTTTCGTTGTAATATTCCTCATTTTTATACGCCCACATGAAATGGGGGGCGTATATTGTCGTCACCCACATCCGTCCGTCCGTCCGTCCACAATTGCTCGTAAACACTCTACACGGTGTAATTCTTGACGGATTTGGATGAAACTTAATATGAGTGTTTATGATCACGCAAGGATGAACCCTATTGAAAATCAGCGAAATCGGAAAAAAATTAGTATGAGTTTGTGCCCTTGTTCTTGAATGGCTCGTAAACACTACAAAGTGCAATTCTTGACCGATTTTGATGAAACTTGGTGTGAGAGTATGTTATAACTCAAGGATAAACCCTATCGAAAATCAGCGAAATCGAAAAACATTTAGTATGAGTTATTGCCCTTGTTCTTGAAAACGCGTTCAATTATAGCTTGTAAACACTCTTGAGAGAACAATTTTTAATGGATTTTAATGAAACTTGGCCTGAGTATTTGTTATCACCCAAGGATGAAGCCTATTGAAAACCAAATCGAAAAAAAAATTAATATCAGTTATTGCCCTTGTTTTTTAAAACGCGTTCAATTTTTAGCTTGTAAACACTCTACAAAGCACAGTTATTGACCGATTTTGACGAAACTTGCTGAAATTGTTTAATATCACCCAAGAATGAACCCTTTTGAAAATAGCACATATCGAAATATATTTAATAGGAATTATTGCCCTTGTTCTATAAAATGTGTTGGATTTTTGCCTTGTAAACACTCTACAAGTCACAATTCTTGAGCGATTTTGACATAACTTGGCATGAGTATTTCTAATCACTTAAGGATGAACCCTATTGAAATTCAGTTAAATCGAAAAATATTTAGTATCAGTTATTGCCCTTGTGTTTGAAAATGCGTTCAATTTTAGCTTTTAAGCACTCTAGAAAGAACAATTCTTAATGGATTTTGATAAAACTTGGCTTGAGTATTTGTTTTTACCCAAGGATGACCCTTTTATAAATCAAATAAATCGAAATATATTTAGTGTCAGTTATTGCCCTTGTGTTTGAAAACGGGTTTAACTTTTTGGCTAATAAACACTCTAGAAGGTACAATTCATGACCAATGTTGACAAAACTCACTGAAATTGTTGGATATTGCAAGGGATGAGCCTAATTGAAAATTAAAAATATCAAAATATATCTAATATGAATTATTGACCTTGTTCTTTTAAACGCGTTCGATTTTTGTCTCGTAAACACTCTACATGGCACAATTCTTGATGGATTTCGATGAAACTTGGTGTGAGAGTGTGTTATAACTCAAGGATGAACCCTATTGAAAACCAGCAAAATCGAAAAAATTTTTAGTATGAGTTACTGCCCTTGTTCTTGAAAACGCATTCAATTTTAGCTTGTAAACACTCTAGAAAGAACTATTCTTAATGGATTTTGATTAACTTTGGCTTGAGTATTTGTTTTTACCCATGGATGAACCCTATTATAAATCAAATAAACAGAAATATATTTAGTGTCAGTTATAGCCCTTGTTCTTGAAAACGCATTCAATTTTAGCTTGTAAACACTCTAGAAAGAACAATTTTTAATGGATTTTGATGTAACTTGGCTGGAGTATTTGTTGTCTCCCAAGGATGAACCCTATTGAAAATCGAAAAATATTTAGTACAAGTTATTGACCTTGTTTTTGAAAACGCGTTCAATTTAACTCGTAAACACTCTAGAAAGAACAATTTTGAATGGATTTTGATGAAGCTTGGCTTTAGTATTTGTTTTCTCACAAGGATAAACCCTATTGAAAATCAGATAAATCGAAAAATATTTAGTGTCAGTTATTGCGCCTGTTTTCAAAAACGCTTTCAACTTTTGGCTTGTGAACACTCTAAACATTCCTTTTTGACAAAACTCGCTGAAATTGTTTAATATCAACCAAGGATGAGCCTTATTAAGAATAAAAAATATCAAAATATTATTAAGGGTGAACCCTATTGCAAATCATAAAAATACCGAAAAATATTTAATGAGTTGTTATTAGGTACAATTCTTGACAGTTTTTAATGAAACTAGAGACCCTAGAAAAAAAAAGGTTGGTAGGTTGAATAATTCATTCCACTTATTGTAACCTTACTGAAAAGTTTTTATTTGAAATAAATGCTGCCAGTGGGCGTATATTACCTTGCCTGGCAAGCTATCTTTAGATGTACAATTTAATCTTTTCCTCTCTTCCCGGAGTCGGACTCCCTGGAAAGCATCAGGCGAAAAGTTTGAGGATCAATTAAAGGAAAAATTACTCCCCAAAGAATTAGCAATATCTGGAAATCTGGTGAGTGTTGAGCCATCTACTTCTAGATGGTTCACAGATATTGTATCTGCATTACCCTTGATTCTACGAATCCTATCCCAGACTGATTTGGAAGACGTACGACTGTTGACCCTTGAAACATACTTCTGCCATGACGACCTCTTTGCCTGTCCGTCTGGACTTGGCTCGTGCAATGCGAAAAGAGGCAATGTTGTCATCGGAAGGGGCACGTTCAAGCAGTCGTAAAGCACAATTACGTTCTTTCAATGTCGTCTTACAGTCTTCATTAAACCATGGTTTATTAAATCGTTTTGGAGTTGCCGAGGTTCTACGAATCGCCTGAAATATCTTGTAAGATTGAGGTAAATAATTCCATCGAGTCTTCTGCTTCATCTAGATCATCTTGAGGAAAAGAAGAAATGCAAAGCGCCTCAAAGAGGGGCCAATTAGCTTTAGAGAGTTTCCATCTTTGTGGTCTGTCTACTGGTGACGGACCATTATTCCGTAGAATTACAGGATAATGATCACTGTGGCAGAGATCGTCGTGGACACTCCAAGAGAAATCTTGGAACAAAGATGGTGAGCTAATTGTCAGATCTAGATGAGAAAACGTTTTTGTTCTTGAGCAGAAATAAGAAGGCGATTCGTCATTAAAGATACAAAGATCGTTGTCATACATGAAGTCAGCTATTAATTTTCCTCTGCTGTTGTCATCAGGACTACCCCAAAAAGTGTGGTGACCATTGAAATCTCCTAACAAACTGAAAGGAGAAGGAAGCTGGGCAACAAGGTCATCCAATTTTCAGGGGTTTAAAGTTGAATTTGGTGGTAAATAAATTGAGCAGATAGTAATTGTCAGGTAGAGTGTTACCCGCACGGCAATTACCTGCAGAGGAGAAATGAGTGTGATTTCGGACTGGGCAATTTTCTATTGACAATAATAGAAACACCACCCGAGATCTTTTCATCACCAGTGCCATAAAGGTGGTGAATGGCACTAAATGTAAATCCGATGGCTTGAGGAATATCTCTTGGAGACAAATAGCCAACGGATTATATTGCTGAATTAATAGCTGAACTTCATTAAGATTATGACGAAGACCTCGGCAATTCCATTGAATATTATTTTAATATCACCCATTATTGTCAGGGTGGTCTAACGGGACTTTGAGGTTTGCGTTTAGTGGGTTGAGCACTATCGCATTGTCCTCAATAGTCTCAGTTTCCATTTCTATAATGGCATTTTGTACTAGGTTCTTCCCTCCCCTTCTGGAAGAACCTGGTTTCCTAACGGAAGTCGTTAGGCTGGGAGTCGTATTTTTATTATTATTATTTTTTTTTTGATGAATCTTTGATTCTCTTCCTGTGCCTTTTGGAATAACTTCCTTATCCTTATGCTTTACATCTTTGTTGGTAGAGGCAGCAACTGGCATCTCAGTTTGAGTAGCCAAAGAAGTACTAGAAAGAGAAGCCAAAGATGGCTTTAAAACTTTTTGACTATTTAGTTCAAGTCTGTCAATCCATGTTACATCTGTTTGACATTCAACTGAACGTACTTTAACAGACATGGTAACAGCAGCATAAGTTTTATTGGCGGGGGTGGACGGGGTTGAATCTTCAACAACTTTTTCGCCTCTAAGTAAGATACCTTCCGCTCTGTTTTAATCTTTTGTATATTTTTCTCGAGCTGCCACTTAGGGCAGTCCCGAGAGTGTGCTACGTGACTCTCAGCACAATTAATGCAGCAAGGATTGTCGGAACAATCCTTGCTTTCATGACCCTCTTTTCAGCACTCTGCGCATTTCTGCTTGGCTTTACAATTGTGGGAACCGTGTCCTAAACGTTGGCAAGTAAAGCATCTCAACGGATTTGGAATGTATGGTTGAACCTTGATGTTGAGATATCCAACAGCAGGAACTTCAGGATTGTTAAACAGAAGTATGTAGGTGTTCGTTGGAATAAGCACACCATTTCGTCGAACTGATATACGTTCGACCTTGGTAACGCCAATGGTGGCTAATTCTCTTCGGGATTACAGCCATCCAAATCAGGATGCCTGATAACTCCCTTCTAGTAATTTAATGTTTTATGAGGTGTTACAATGATGGGCATATTAGCTAATGATGTTGACTTTAAAAGTAATTCCAAATGAATTCGGCGGTAACATTCGATCAAGAGAGAGCCATTACGAAGTTTTTTAATTGTTTTAGGTTCACTGGCCAAGCCAGACAAACCTTTGTATATAGTGTTAAAGTATGCCTTATTAATTTATTATATACAAATAGTGTTTATTTGAATTTGCTAAAGTTTTGTTCTTGTCTTATCTTTTAACATTCAAGGTAAAATGTTCAAGATTATTGTAGAACGTTCTGGAATGCTAATCTTTTATTTATTTATATTGTAGTAGTGCCATATTTGGTCATAGAATGTTCTGGAACTCCACTGAATGTTATAGGGCATTCTGGATTAGAACTTTATAGAAAACTTAAATATATATAAGGGCATTTGTCTGATTATTAGATTAGATATGTTACAGCGCTCTTAATTGTTTACATGTGGGGAACTAAGGATTTGTGTGGTTGATCGGATGCGATGACTGTGAAATAACTTGAATTTAGGATAATTATTTTTAAAGTGGATTAACATTATATGTGGAATAAGATTTTTGTAAGTTAACACTTTGTCATGATATTTTTGTAATTAAGTTTAAAGCTATTTCTTGATAATTAATATTAAATTATTGTGAACTATTTCATTGACTTTTTGATTTCTGCTAGCATACTTTTGGGTATTTCTGGCCCATAACAGAATTGGGGGCTTGTCCGGGAATTCAAACTTATTTTCATTTAGGAAATTTTGAAAGTTTATATTTATTTGATTAAGTTCAAGTAATTAAGTGATTTTCAATTTTTAAAAGCTAGCAGAAAACTAACATGGTTTTAAAGGTAGAAAATTTTTTACAAAATCCTGACATGGATGTATTTGAATCTTAAAAGAAGGATGAGATCATTTCACTTGGTTTATATTTGAAGCTACAGGTTAATACTTCTATGAAAAAAAGTGAAATTAAAACAATAGTTGCTAGGAAACTATTAGATGAAGGGATTTTTGCCTCGTATAATTTACCAGAAGGTAAGGTTGAAGAAAGCTCTGCTTTGGAATTGAAAAAAATTAGAATTTGATTTTGAAATGAGGAAATTAGAAATGGCAAGAGAAGAGCGAGAGCGTGGGCGTGAAAGACAATTTGAGCTAGAAAAATTAAGATTAGAACATGATGCTCAATATAGGTCACAGCCTTTAACTGTCAAGTCTGAATTTGATGTTGCCAAAAATATTAGATTAGTGCCAAAATTTCTGGAAAAATCTGTTGACAAATATTTTCCACAATTTGAAAAGGTCGCAGAAAATCTTAAATGGCCTCGCACTGTTTGGTCTACTATGATTCAAAGTGTATTAATTGGCAAAGCTGCTGAAGTGTATTCAGCAATGAGTATAGTTGATAGTTCAGACTATGATAGTGTCAAGGCTGCTGTTTTAAAGGCGTACGAACTTGTACCAGAGGCTTATAGGGAAAAATTCCGGAATTACAGAAAAATTGATAGACAAACATATGTTGAATTTGCAAGAGAAAAGAAAGACATGTTTGAACAATGGTTAAGGTCAAACAATATACATGAAAATTTTGATAACCTGTGTGAGCTCATCCTTGTTGAAGAATTTAAACAATGTGTACATCAAGATCTGAGAACTCATTTAGAAGAGAAACATGTCACAACTCTTGATGAGGTGGCAGTTCTATCAGACACGTATTCTCTTACTCATAGAAAGAGTTTCTTCTCCAAATCACAAGGAAATAGTTTTAAAGGTGATTCATTCTTGGAGTCTCAGTCGTCCGTCTCAGAATCTCAGTCCAAACCCCGGTTCAAATCTCCCGTAGATTCCCTGCCCACTAAAAAGCCTGAACAAGGTCTCAAAGATGAAAAATCATCTCTTATATGTGGTTACTGTAAAAAGCGAGGTCATCTTATTAGTGAGTGTTTTAAGCTTCAGAGAAAGGGTGACCGCGACAAGCCACATTCACATGCCCGTGCGGCTGTGAAAGGTAGTAGAAATCCTTTTGTGTCTTCACAGTTTAAAAATACTTATAGTCAGGATTTCCTTAAGTCCAGTTCTTATAATTCTATGGCAGATTATACGCCCTTTTTGTCTCAGGGATTTGTGTCGGTTAGTGACTCCAGAGAAGCTCTACCTGTAAAAATTTTACGTGATACTGGTGCTGCTCAGACTTTATTGTTAGAAGGAATTTTGCTTTTGTCTGAACAGACTTCAGTTGGTGGATCTGTTTTACTACAGGGTGTTGAGTTAGGAGTCATTGACGTTCCTCTCCATAGAATTTATCTTAAGTCAGATTTAATAACTGGACCCGTTGTTGTAGGTGTTCGACCTACTCTTCCTATTGATGGTGTATCCTTGCTGTTAGGCAACGATTTAGCAGGTGGTAGAGTTGTAGCGGATCCTATAGTCTGCAAAACCGCTTCTAGAGATGTTAGTTCTGAAGACGACATTAACTTGTATCCAGCCTGTGCTGTTACTAGGGCCATGGCAAAAAGGCAACAGGAAATTAATTGTGAAGTTCCTATTACAGATAAGGATACTAGAATTTCCGTTGATACTTCTCCAGAACTTGACCTGAGTGAGTCTTTCCTTGTGAACCATGACAGATTGTTAGGCGATAGTGGTCAGCCTTTTAAATCGGTTCTTGACAAGGAATGCTTACCAAATAAATCACCAGCAGTTGATACACTAGAGGACAGTCTCAGCCTTAATCAATTGATTGCTGAACAACTGAAAGATCCTCAATTAATTCAGCTCTGTGAGAGGGCACTTCCACCCGAAGAAGCATCTGAGGTTTCGGAATGTTTTTATCTACAAGTTGACATTTTGGTGAGGAAATGGCGACCACCTGATGCATCTCAAGAGCAGCAGTGGCGAGTTGTTCACCAGATAGTGGTTCCTGTAATGTATCGACAGTTTGTCATGGGTTGAGCTCACGACACACCTATGTCAGGTCATTTAGGTGTTAATAAGACATGTGCTAGGATACTTAGTCATTTTTACTGGCCAAAGCTCAGGAAAGACGTTTCCCAGTATTGTAAGTCCTGTCATGTCTGCCAGATGGTTGGTAAGCCTAATCAGAAAATTAAATCGGCCCCCCTTCAGCCCATTCCAGCCTTTGAAGAACCTTTCAGTAGGGTGTTGGTAGACTGTGTTGGACCCTTGCCTAAGACTAGTTCTGGCAATCAATATTTACTGACAATTATGTGCACTGCCACTCGTTTCCCTGGAGCCATCCCTCTTAGGAATATAAAGGCTAAAACAATAGTAAAAGCCATTTCCAAGTTCTTCAGTTTTATAGGAGTCCCTAAAACTATTCAATCGGATCAAGGGTCAAACTTCATGTCACGACTGTTTCAGCAGGTCATGCATGAGTTAGGTATTAAACAGTACAAGTCCAGTGCCTACCATCCTCAGTCTCAGGGAGCTCTTGAACGTTTCCATCAGACGCTCAAGACAATGATGAAAACTTACTGTTACCAGTATCAGGAAGACTGGGATGTAAGCCTCCATCTTTTGTTGTTCGCTACACGTGAGACTGTTCAGGAGTCCCTTTTGTTCAGTCCTTTTGAACTTGTGTTTGGCCATACAGTTAGGGGACCATTAAAATTTTTGAAAGAGAAGTGGTTGACTGAGACTGATGACGTGAATCTTTTGGACTATGTTTCCAAGTTTAAAGAAAGATTCCAAAATGCGTGTAAATTAGCACAAGAAAATCTGAAGAGTTCTCAAGTCAAAATGAAAGTGTGGTATGATAAAGATGCCAGGAACAGATCTTTTAAGCCAGGTGATAAATGAAATGAAATGAAATGTATTAAAGTGCATCAGCACCAAAACGGGCTATATAGCACTTGAAAACGATTTAAACAAAAACAAAAATTTAAAACTAGAAAATCAATATATTAAAATAAAAATTATCACAGAAACCCCAAAAAGGGCAACAAAACAATGCTAAAAACAATATCACAGAATGGTTGTAACCCAAAATGGGCTAAAAACAAAATAGCAAAACTAAACTAAAACACAAAATTTAAAATTTAAAATACAGATTAGTCTGTTTTAAAAACGCGACAACTTTCTCATAAAGAGAAGGTTGCGCAAACAGATGGAACAAGGATCTAGCACAGTAGTGCTGAGATCTTATAGGTTTGAGATGCGTGCACTCAATCAGAATGTGTTTCACTGTCAGGCGAACCTGACAGTGCTCACAGACTGGCTGAGGCTCTCGCTTGAGCAGGTAACAGTTGGTAAGGTGAGTATGTCCAAGACGAGAGCGACACAAAACAACTTCATTTCTCCTGTTGGCACAATAGGAGGATTGCCAATCCCCCAAGACAGGTTTGATAGCATGAAGTTTGTTTGTATCTGCAGCATCCCATTTTTGCTGCCATCGTTGCAAAATAAAATTCCTTATCACCGACTTAAAGTCAGTGTAAGGCAAGGAAAAGGAGGAGACCGGCAATGACAAAGCAGCCTTAGCCGCCGCATCTGCCCGGTCATTCCCTAGTATGTCCATGTGACTGGGGAGCCAACAAAGAACAATGTCCTTTTTCGGCCCAGAGAGCTTGTAAATATCTCCGATTATTGGGTGCACAAGCTGGATGTTATGGATAGCTTGTAATGCGGACAAAGAATCAGAATAGATTATACATTTTTGTAATGATGAGGAGGACTGAAAGAACTCGAGTGCCTGTAAGATGGCAACGAGTTCTGCTGTGAAAATAGAGGCTGCTGATGGAAGAGATACAGACAGGACTTCGGATGGCGTCACGGTAGCGGCTGCTACCTTATCACCATCCTTGGACCCATCTGTATAAAAAGGAGCATAATCCCCATATCTAGCCCTTAATTCAAGAAATTTAGACTTAAAGATGATAGAGCTTGTCTGTGATTTCTTATTGCTTGATAGACTAAAGTCTATCTGAAATGGAGCAATTGACCAAGGTGGAATTGTGGTCATTATGAAGTCCGCAATACTGTCGTGGCTGATACCAGCTGCTGACAAAAGTGGTTGAATGCGGACTCCAAAAGAAGAAATTGCACGAGGCTTAGCCTCATACAGTTGCTCAAAATAAGGACTAAATACGGGGCGATGAGCCGGATGGTATGGTAAAGATGCTACTTTTATAGCATACTGAAGTGAAAGTCTGTCACGTCTGTCGTACAATGAGGGTTCGTAAGCCTCGACGTACAGACTTTCAACTGGAATTGTGCGAAAAGCTCCTAGACTGATTCTAAGTCCTTGGTGGTGTATGGTATCAAGCTCTTTGAGATACGATAGACGAGCTGAACCATACACCTGGCACCCATAATCGAGCTTAGATCGAACCAAAGCTCGATACAATCGGAGGAGGACCTTACGGTCAGCTCCCCAGTCAGTGTTGGATAAGACTCTCAGTATGTTGAGGGCTTTCAGACATTTGTTCTTGAGGATTTTAATATGTGGACGAAAAGAAAGCTTGCTGTCAAAAGTCAGACCAAGGAATTTAAATTCCTGTACAACAGGAACGACAGCATTGTCCAAACGTAGCACTGGGTCAAGGTGCAAACCTCTTCGTTTACAGAAATGCATGCAGACGGTCTTGGATTTCGAAAATCGAAATCCATTGTCAGTTGCCCATTGCTGTAGATTGTTTAAGCAAAGCTGCAACTGACGCTCGATCGTCTGCATGTTAATAGAACTGTAACACATCTGAAAGTCATCAACATACAGAGAGCCATCAACCCCCCGTCTAAGGCACGACGTGATTGAATTTATTTTGATGGAAAAAAGGGTAACGGATAATATGCTACCCTGTGGAACTCCATTATCCTGAGGAAAATGATCTGAAAAAATGGAGCCGAGTCGTACCTTAAACGTCCTATCATGTAGGAAATTGGAGATAAATAATGGCAATCTTCCTCTCAGACCGAAGTCAAAGAGATCACGAAGAATGCCATATCTCCAAGTAGTGTCATATGCCTTCTCCAAATCAAAAAATATGGCTACTAAATGGTGACTTTGAATGAAGGCGTCCCTGACGAACGATTCAAATCTAACGAGATGATCAAGAGTGCTCCTTTGGGACCGAAATCCACATTGGAGGTAAGTAAGAAGATTGTTTGACTCAAGGTGCCAAACGAGCCTTCTATTGATCATCCGTTCCATGGTTTTACAAATGCAGCTGGTCAATGCAATAGGGCGATAATTAGTAGGATTCGTAGGATCCTTACCAGGTTTAGGGATGGGAATAATTGTAGCAATCCTCCACGAAGGAGGAAAGACACCGTCATCCCAAATCTGGTTAAATATAAATAAAAGTTTTTTTAATGTAGGGTAAGGAAGATGTTTGAGGATCTGATAATGAATATCGTCAGGCCCAGTAGCTGTATCATGGGCCTGTTTTAAAGAATACTTCAATTCAGATAAAGTAAATTTTTCGTTGTAATATTCCTCATTTTTAGATGTAAAATTTAATCTTTTCCTCTCTTCCCGGAGACGGACTCTCTGGAAAGCATCAGAGGAAAAGTTTGAGGATGAATTAAAGGAAAAATTACTTCCCAAAGAATTAGCAATATCTGGAAGTGTGGTGAGTGTTGAGCCATCTACTTCTAGATGGTTCACAGATATTGTATCTGCTTTACCCTTGATCCTACGAATCCTATCCCAGACTGATTTGGAAGACGTACGACTGTTGATCCTTGAAACATACTCCTGCCATGACGACCTCTTTGCCTGACGGATAGTCCGTCTGGCCTTGGCCCGTGCTATGCGAAAAGAGGCCATGTTGTCATCGGAAGGGGCACGTTCAAGCAATCGTAAAGCACGATTACGTTCTTTCAGTGCTGTCTTGCAGTCTTCATTAAACCATGGTTTATTAAATCTTTTTGGAGTTGCCGAGGTTTTACGAATCGCCTGACCCGATACATCTTGTAAGATGGTGGTAAATAGTTCCATCGGGTCTTCTGCTTCATCTAGATCATGTTGAGGAAAAGAAGAAATGCAAAGCGCCTCAAAGAGGGGCCAATTAGCTTTAGAGAGTTTCCATCTTTGTGGCCTGTCTACTGGTGAAGGACCATTATTCCGTAGAATAACAGGATAATGATCACTGTGGCAGAGATCGTCATGGACACTCCAAGAAAAATCTTGGAACAAAGATGGTGAGCTAATTGTCAGATCTAGATGAGAAAAGGTTTTTGTTCTTGAGCAGAAATATGTAGGCGATTCGTCATTAAAGATACAAAGATCGTTGTCATAAATGAAGTCAGCTATTAATTTTCCTCTGCTATTATCAGCTGGACTACCCCAGAAAGAATGATGACCATTGAAATCTCCAAGCAATATGCAAGGAGAAGGAAGCTGGGTAACAAGGTCATCCAATTCTCTAGGGTTTAAAGTTGAGTTAGGTGGCAAATAGATGGAGCAAAGGGTAATAGGCACGTGGAGTGTTACTCGCACGGCAATTACCTGCAGAGGAGAATTAAGTGTGATTTCGGACTGGGCAATGTTTCTATTGACAATAATAGAAACACCCCCCGAGACCTTATCATCACCAGTGCCATAATGGTGGTAGGAAACAAAATGTTTAAATGGCACTAAATGTAAATCCGTTGGTTTGAGGAATGTCTCTTGGAGACAAATAGCCAACGGATTATATTGTTGAATTAATAGCTGAACTTCATTAAGATTATGACTTAAACCTCGACAATTCCATTGTATAATATTATTTTTTGGATGCATCGTCAGGGTGGTTTAATTGGACTACGAGGTTTGCGGCAAGGGGGGTTGAAGACTTCCGCATCAACCTCTGAAGCCTCCATATCTATACTATCAGATATGGCAGACTTCAAAAGATCCCTTCCTCCCTTTTTGGAGGGAAAAGGATCCATGTTTCTTTGTAGGCTTGTCATTATGGGGAAGACTTTCACTGCGTTTTGCCCTGGACTGTTTACCAGTCCCCTTTGGCTGAACGTCTTTAGATAGCTGACTAACACTACTATCATCAGCACTTGACTTTTCAGTCTGGGGCGTCTGAGTTGCTGATGATGTAGATGTAGTTGCCTCAGGTGATAATAAGGCTAAAGACGGAGTTGGTACTCGCTTCAGCCAAGTAATGTCGGTCTGGCATTCTATTGACCGAGTAGAAGCTTTAACAACACTAACGAAAGTCTTCCCAGAAGGTGTAGATGGGGTTTTCCCTTCTACAGCCTTCCGCGCTTCGGGATAGGAAACCTTGGTTTCCACCTTCACCTTTTGGATTTGCTTTTCCAATTTCCACTTAGGGCAGTCCTTGGAAAAAGCGACATGGTTTCCACTACAGTTGCAACAGCAAGGAGTATCACTACAATCCTTGCTGTCGTGCCCGGACTTGCCACAACGTGCACATCGCAACGAACTTTTGCAAGTCCGAGTTCCGTGCCCGAAGCGCTGACAATTGTAACACCTGAGAGGGTTCGGTATGAATGGTGAAACTTTAATATTGAGATAACCTACTTTTATTTCTGATGGTAAATCGGGTCTATTAAAAAGAAGTATGAATGTATTAGTTGGTATCATTTGGCCGTCACGACGGATAGAAATACGATCTACGTTCGTGACGCCAATGTCTTTTAATTCTTCCATCATTTCCTCTGAAGAACATCCACTTAGATCGGGGTGTCGAACGACACCCTTCGAGGAGTTCAAAGAAGAATGTGGAGATACACTTATGGGAATATTTACCAAAGATGTTGATTTTAATAATAATTCAGAATGAATTTTTCGGTGACATTCGATCAATAAAGACCCGTTACGAAGTTTTTTTATCGATTTAGGTTCACTAGCTAAACCAGCTATGCCTTTGGCAATAGCAAATGGTGATAATGATGCTAAAGACCTCTCAGGGTTACTACTATTGATGACAAGAAACCGAGGCCAGGAATCACTAGACGAGCTAGATGATTCAGCAAATTCTGCCTCGGTTAGCCTACGTTTATTGGTTTTTTTTGGGGGGGTTAATGTAGCCATGAAGAAAATGTAGAAGATTCATCTCCCGAGACCCCCGACCACCACGGACCACGACCTCCGCGCAGGCTCGGCGCGGGACTCCAGCGCCAGCGCCCTAGGGGTAATCGGGAGATATACTCAGATAAAAAAGGGAATAAAAGTTCTGGATGGAGCAAATAATTTCCGAACTTTTATTTTATTTTTACCCAATTGACCCAAGCCGCTGCTTCTGAGTCGGTGAATTGAATTGGAGGATAATGATATAATCTGTGATTAGAAAGTTTTATCTGTTCTGACCACCGACTCATAGGCTCAACACGACAAGCCGATTGACCAGTGTGGGCCACCCTGGCCACCCGTCTAGGAATCCCCTGGCCCAAAGTGATGTATTGGGAAGTATGTTACCCTCAACCACCAGGAGTCCATTCAAAACCGACACGGGTCGCACCTCACGGCAAACGAGGAGCCCCAATTCAGTCGCCTTTTACGACACGCAATGGGGGACGGTGGACCTATTCTTAACCCCGGTCCACTGGGGGATAAGCCAGGTGATAAAGTACTTGTATTTTTGACTGTTCCTGGACATCCATTACAAGCTAAATTCTATGGCCCATGTGAAATTGAGAGCAAAATAAGTGATTTAAATTATGTTGTTAAAACGCCAGGTCGGCGTAAAGATAAACGAGTTTGTCATGTAAACATGTTAAAGGAATATGTTGATAGAAACCTTATTAAGCCTGTTTCCACCTTAGCCTCATTTAAGTGTAAATAATGTAATAGAGGCGAATGACAGTGGTGAACAATTGGTTTAAACATATTTTATTGCAATACACAAATGGATTGAACACAGGTTACAGGAACTTAAGATAAGTCCTCTCCATAACAAAATACTAGTTAATGAAATATATATACAAAGATGGCTATTTACAATAATCATTGTCTATAATTATATTATAGTAAGACAAAGGGAAGTGCGTCAAAAAGAAGAGAAAAAAAATAAAAAAATAGTATACTGCAACAATCATTGACCAAATCTTTTTGTGGCTTTGATAAAATTCTGAACATCTTTAAACAATTTTACATTCAAATCGATGCTAGTATTGGGAGAATCACCCCAGAGTAGCAGATTAAGATTTATTTTCTCAAAATGTAGCAGTTTGGCCATAAGTTCCCATCGTTCTTTTGTATATTTACAACATTCAAAGAAATAATGGTATGTGGATTCGCTAGCGAGATTACACTCACAGAGAGGATTATCAATAAGACCTACTCTATGCAAGTCACCTTTCAACGAACTACATCCGTGACGCAGTCTTGTATGAGCAATATTGTAGATGCGCTCACCATAAGAATAGAAACTTGGTGCACTTACAGGCTTTGATTGTAATTTCAAATTATATTTAAATGACGCATTGTTGGGTAAAGCTTTAATGTTATTCGGAAGAGAGTTCCAGTCCCTAATTGTTTTAGGAAAGAATGAATTTTCATAAAGTGTTGTTGCTGAAGGCACTACAATGTCAGCAGAATTTCGAAGGTTATAATTTACATTTCGGGTTTGATTGTCTAAAATATCAAAAAGATATGAAGGGTGAACAATTCTCAGAAAAAGATTGTGATGTGAGTATCCGTTTGAAGAATTCGGAAATACTCGCAAACCTTGATGTCAAGTTGGATCATCTGGATACCAAGCAGAAACTCGAAACAAGGGATCTAATTCTTGAATATGCAAACATATTTCCCGACGTTCCTGGAAAAAATAATGCAGCAAGAGTTCATGTGCAAAGAGTTACAATACATGTTGGATAATGACACTTTCGAAAGGTAAATGCCCTCAGCAAAAGTGACTCATATCCAATCCCTAGGATTGATGATTGTATTGATAAAGTAGGTAGTGCTAAATTTGTCAGCAAGTTCGATCTTTTGAAAGGCTACTGGCAAGTTCCTTTATCTGAGATAGCAAAAGAGATATCAGCCTTTGCGACACCTAATGGACTCTATCAGTACAAAGTCATGACATTCGGGATGAAAAATGCACCAGCTACATTCCAGAGAATGATGCGTTCACTTCTTCAAGACCTAGGTGGCTGCGAGGTGTACTTTGACGATATAATAATATACAGTGACACTTGGGAAGAACACCTTCAACTTATGAAGTCTTTATTCATTCTTTATTATGAAAAAGAAGATGAAGTTTTTTTGAATGTTATTTACACCATTTTCTTGTATATACAGATCATAACCCTCTCACCTTTATTCACAAAATATCAAACAAGAATCAGAGACTTAAAAGGTGGGGATTATTGTTACAAAATTATGATGTAATTATTAATCACATTAAGGGTAAGGGTAGGGTAACTGCAGAGACAGTTAAATGTCTAGTTAGTTATTTTTTTATGTATCAATATGTTGGATTTGTGTATGTTTATACATTTTGTTTGATTTGTATTATTTTGAGTCAAAGTTTTCATCTGATTTCAAACTTTTTTTAAGGGGGGAGGTGTTAAGTATGCCTTATTAATTTATTATATACAAATAGTGTTTATTTGAATTTGCTAAAGTTTTGTTCTTGTCTAATCTTTTAACATTCAAGGTAAAATGTTCAAGATTATTGTAGAACGTTCTGGAATGCTAATCTTTTATTTATTTATATTGTAGTAGTGCCATATTTGGTCATAGAATGTTCTAGAACTCCCCTGAATGTTATAGGGCATTCTGGATTAGAACTTTATAGAAAACTTAAATATATATAAGGGCATTTGTCTGATTATTAGATTAGATATGTTACAGCGCTCTTAATTGTTTACATGTGGGGAACTAAGGATTTGTGTGCTTGATCGGATGCGACGACTGTGACATAACTTGAATTTAGGATAATTAATTATTAATGTGGATTAACATTAAATGTGGAATAAGATTTTTGTAAGTTAACACTTTGTCATGATATTTTTGTAATTAAGTTTTAAGCTATTTCTTGATAATTAATATTAAATTATTATGAACTATTTCATTGACTTTTTGATTTTTGCTAGCATACTTTTGGGTATTTCTGGCCCATAACAATAGCGAAGGGAGATAGTTCAGACAAGGTTTTCTCCTGGTCTGAACTTTCTACAATAAGAAAGCGCGGCCAACTATTATCGTTGGACGACGCTTCATTAAACTCGACTTCCGTTAGTCTTCGTTTATAGGTATTATTTTTTGTGTAGCCATGAATGTAAGAAAAGAGGATTCATCCCCAAAACCCCCCGGCTACCATGGACCACAACATCCGCGCAGGCTTCACGCGGAATACCAGCGCTGTTGCCCTAGGGGTAATCAAGGGATATACTCAGATGAAGAATATTTATAGACTGTCAGGATGGAGCAGAATTCCATGACCAAATCTAAAATGTACTAGATCTAATTGACCCAGGCCGCTGCTTTTGAGTCAGTACAGATGTGTTACTAAAGAAAAAAACAAAAGGACAAATATATGTTAATTCTGTTCTGTGACTACTGACTAATGGGCTCAACACGACCAAGCCGATTGACCAGCGTGTGCCACACTGGCCGCCCGTCTAAGAATCCCCTGGCCCAAAGTGATGTATTAAGAAGTATGTTACCCTCAACCACCAGGAATCCATTCAAAACTGACTTGGGTCGCACCTCACGGCAAACGAGGTGAGACTCGATTCAGTCGCCTTTTACAGCACGCAATGGGGGACGGTAGACCTATTCTTAACCCCGGTCCACTGGGGGCAAGACTTCAGAAGTCTGGTATTTTCCCATTTAATCCATCAAAGGTTTTGGAAAGACTCCCTGATTTTAACAACAACGTCGCAACAAATAGCACCTCTGAACCAGTATCTGATGTAGTTATTGGAATGTTGAAACGCATGAGAGGCGTTAATGATGATTTGCAACCTAAAAAACGAAGGAAGAAAATTAAAGCATCGGATTGAATGATTACATTGCTGAAGAAGTTCAAACTAACTCTGCCAGTTCTGATGAAAATTCTAGCAGTGATGCTCATGAATGTGCACCAACCGATGAATGTACACCATGTACTACTGAATGGATTGAACAGAAAGTATATCAGGTATCATCACATTTAATGATTGACAGTATCGTAAACCCCCCATATTTTGTTAACAAAAAAGTTACAAAATAATAAGAATCCTGAATGTGGCAATGTTTTAAACCTAAAAAAGTTCCCCCGTTTTACTAATTAAAGAAATATATAATGCATGATGTATACCATATTTAAATAGATGATGTACAATTGACAGGGGCGTAGCGTGACCATTTTGACTGGGGGGGGGGGGGGGTGTAACGTCTAAGTTTTACCGACGAACACGTGTAACTTCTAAGTTTTACCGACGGACACGTGTTCTTCCGGGGGCAAAAATAACTTACTCGCACTTTTAAGTATATACATTATACACGAACGAAATCCATCGTTATAGCAAATCCTAAACCTTTGAAAACCATATCAATCAGGGGTGTATCTAGAATGTGCCTGAGAGGGGGGATTGAAAGTTGTTTTTTCCAAAGCAGGTCCTGCAGGCCAAAGGCCTTCGTATTTGGCCCTTGCAGTGGTGGGGGGTTCGGGGGTCCTTTTATTTTACATACTAGGAAACCCGGAGAATTCATCTGACGCGATTTTGGAAGTCTTTTTCACTGGTCCAAATTATCAATTTTCTTCGGACAACCATATGTTTTATATAGCCTTTTTCGACCTATTCTGCGTTTTACCGACAAGTTCAGTAAAAACACTTTTTATGTAGACGAACACATCATAACTGACACAAGGTTTCCACACTTTCGGTTAACAAATCGGTTTTACCGACGGCTCCATCTATGACCTTCTTCTATCGGCCAATTCCGCGTTTTACCGACAAATTCAAATAACGAACAGCTTACCAATAACAAGGGTATCGGTTAACCAATCGGTTTTACCGAAGACTCCGGTCATAACCAACTTATACCGACCGATTCTGGTAGTTTCAGTAAAAAAAAATACTTTTAATGTTGACAGTTTACTGATAACATCATAACCAACACAAGGTTTTTTACTTTTTAGGTTAATTGGTTTTACCGACGGTCCCACCTTGCCGTCTTTTATCGATTGATCATAACCAACACAATGTTTTGACTTTTTAGGTTAATTAATCGGTTTAATCGATCGATTCCGCGTTTTACCGACGGTTCCATCCATGACCCCCTTTTTACCGACCGATTCCGCGTTTTACCGACGAGCTCAGTAAAAGCTACGCCCCTGACAATTGAATTTAAAACTGAATCATATATAATAATAACAATATAACTACGTGTAGGCTGGTGTAAGCTTATAACTCGTCGTCATCATCATCCATTTGGTCAAACAGAGCTGGTGGATATCCATCTCAAACTCAAAAACGTGTTTACATTTATTTTTTATCTCACCCATTTTTGCGGCCAAAAATAATATAAAACCTGGTTGTGGTGGCCTCTCTTTTCTTTCTGATAATGTTTTTAAATAGTTCACGGCTGTAGAAGTAATGTCACTTTCTTTGCGTTTATTTCCTGAATTAGATGATAGTTGCGGTACATGTAGGCTGACAGGTATGGCACAGGTTTCGGTCACCGTTCTTGTATCTTCTTCTTGGGATACATTGGACGAACACTGTTCTATCAGTCTGGTTATATCATTTTCCTTAGACTCCTCAGAATGAACCTGTAATGATTAATTAATTTACTCTTTTTTATAAGTTGTTATTTTATTTTTTATTCTAGGAACCAGAAACTAAAGAACAGTGGTCTGCTGTAACACAGAGGCTTAATGACAGGTGGAACTTTCCAAACTGCATTTGGGCTCTTGATGGAAAGCACATTGCCTTGAGAAAGCCACACCATACCGGGTCAGAATTTAACAACTACAAGGGGTTTTGTAGTATTATAATTCTAGCTTTAGTCGACGCTGATTACAAATTTGTTTATGTTGTTATGATATTGGCACAAATGCAAGAATGGGTGATGCTGGAATATTTGCTAATAGCCCCTCATCGTTGGCCCTGGATGATAATTCCTGAAATCTCCCACAACCACAACCGTTGCCAGACAGGCATTTGCCAGTCCCGTTTGTAATTGTTTGGGATGAAGCATTTCCTTTCAAGTGTAACTTGATGAAACCGTTTCCATCTAGGGGTATCAATGTTTAGAAGAGGATATTCAACTATCGGCTGAGCAGGGCGAGACGATTATCTGAAAATGCTTTTGATATAATATCGTCTCGTTTCGGGGTGCTGCAAAAGGCAATTGTGCTTGAACCTGAAAAAGCCGAGAATGTTGTGCAAGCTATTGTCGCACTCCACAATTTCTTTAGGTGCAAATCAGATAATATGTACATTTGATAAGATGATAAGAATAGTGAAACTTCTGGTCATGAAACTGTTATGACTCCATTCTTACAACAAGGTGGAGATAGAAATCCAGCTGATGCCAGGAATATCAGGGACGAATATTGTGACTATTTCAATACAAATGGCCAGGTTGATTGTCAATCGAATAATGTCTAGGCTAATACATAATAAAGATTATGGAAGGTTACAAGAAGTAAGGAACATATTTGTATTGAAAAAAAAAAACAATATTCGTAATCGTTAATTTCATATTTAAAATAATCTTTATAAATTCGACTCCACTCCAATTATAATTTAATGCATTGAAGTAAAGGTAATAAATACATACCTGTACAGGTACCTGGAAATTAGTTCTAGATTTTCTAGGAAGTGTAAAATCCCGCAGGAACTCATCCATTGCATTAAAATATGCCCACGACGACTTACAAACTGCGCAGGCTGACTGGCCACTTTGAACTTTCTTGACTTTAGCAAGTTCTTTATTATAGTATGATCTCAGCAAACTGATCTTTTTACTTGTTGCTCTGGAAAAGTAATATCAATGATATGAATAATTTTCATTACTACTGTCTTCATGGAGCACATCATACTAGTAATTGTGTGGTAAATATGATAAAAATAAAAAAGACGTCAGTTTATTTATATTTTCATAGGTCTGTTTACATAACATAATTGTCTTGACCTATTAACACAATGGTCATGGTAACATTGTTGATGTGAATAATCTACTAGTCTACTAAATGGTGATTTGGATGAAGGCGTCCCTGACGAACGATTCAAATCTAACGAAATGACCAAAAGTGCTCCTTTGGGACCGAAATCCACATTGGAAATGAACTGAAATGAATTAAAGTGCGTCAGCACCAAAACGGGCTATATAGCACTTGAATACAATTTAAAACAGAAACAAAAATCAATCAATACATTAAAAAACAAAAAAATTATCACAGAAAAAATCCACATTGGAGGTAGGTTAGAAGATAGTTTGACTCGAGGTGCCAAACGAGCCTTCTATTGATCATCCGTTCCATCGTTTTACAAATGAAGCTGGTCAATGAAATAGGGCGATAATTAGTAGGATCCTTACCAGGATTTGGTATGGTAATAATGGAAGCAATCCTCCACGAAGGAGGAAGAAAATGTTTGAGGATCTGATAATGAATATCGTCAGGCCCAGTAGCTGTATCATGGGCCTGTTTTAAAGAATACTTTAGTTCAGATATAGTAAATTTTTCTTTTGTAATATTCCTCATTTTTAGATGAAAAATATAACCTTTTCTTCTCTTCCCGCAGACAGACTCTCTGGAAAGCATCGGAAAATGAAATGAAATGTATTAACGACAGCATTGTCCAACCGTAGCACTGGGTCAAGGTGCAAACCTCTTCGTTTGCAGAAATGCATGCAGACGGTCTTGAATTTCGAAAATCGGTTGCCCATTGCTGTAAGTTGTTTAAGCAAAGCTGCAACTGACGCTCGATCGTCTGCATGTTTGTAGAATCATAACACATCATTAAGTCATCAACATACAGAGAGCCATCAACCCCCCGTCTAAGGCACGACGGAAGGCAAGATGGAATTTATTTTGATGGAAAAGGGTAACGAATAATATGCTACCCTGAGGAACTCCATTATCCTGGGGATAAGGGTCGGAAAAAATGGAGCCATGTCGTACCTTAAACGTCCTATCATGTAGGAAATTGGAGATAAATAATGGCAATCTTCCTCTAAGACCAAAGTCAAAGAGATCGCGAAGAATGCCATATCTCCAAGTAGTGTCATATGCCTTCTTCAAATCAAAAAATATATATATATACTAAATGGTGATTTTGGATAAATCGATTCAAACATTCAAACCTTACGAGATAATTAAGAGTGCTCCTTTGGAATCGAAGCAATATCTGGAAGTGTTGTAAGCGTTGAGCCATCTACTTATAGATGGTTCACAGATATTGTATCTGCTTTACCTTTGATCCTACGAATCCTATCCCAGACTGATTTGGAAGACGTACGACTGTTGATCTTTGACACGTACTCCTGCCATGACGACATCTTTGCCTGCGGATTGTCCGCCTGACCTTGGCCCGTGCAATGCGAAAAGAGGCCATGTTGTCATCGGTAGGAGTACGTTCAAGCACGAATTGCCTGACCCGATACATCTTGTAACATGGTGGTAAATGGTTCCATCGGGTCTTCTGCTTCATCCAGATCATCCCGAGGAAAAGAAGAAATGCAAAGCGCATCAAAGAGGGTCCAATTAGCTTTAGAGAGTTTCCATCCTTGTGGTCTGTCTACTGGTGAAGGACCATTATTCTGTAGAAGTACAGGAAAATGATCACTGTGGCAGAGATCGTCATGGACACTCCAAGAAAAATCTTGGAACAAAGATGGTGAGCTAATAGTAAGATCTAGATGAGAAAATGTTTTGTTCTTGAGCAGAAATAGGCGACTCTTCATTAAAGATCATTGTCATATATAAAGTCCAATATTAATTTTCAGGACTACCCCAAAAAAGAATGGTCACCATTGAAATCTCCGAGAAAATTGCAAGGAGATGGAAGCTGGGCATCAAGGTTTAATGGGTGAGGTGCGGAGGGCCTGTTCCTCATGTAAATTTCAGAAATAAGTGGAGAGAGGGGACTTCCCATTGGTAATCCATGAACTTGTTCGTATAGGTCGTCGCCCCAGCTAAAATAAGTAGATAAAGAAATAAGTTTGGGGATATCATAGGGCTAAAGTTGATCATTTATTCCATCCGGAGCGAAAGTTTTAAGTGTAAAGATCCATTTTAGTTCGATACACCTTCTTTTTTCCGTGTTTTGGTCAACATCGGGGTCAGATTTAAGTTGTTCTATGACCTTCAAGGAAATATTTCTCTCTGAATGGCCATTCATGTTAAAATGTAGAGCAACGGGTTTGTTTCTTTTATGGGCTATGTCAGCGAAATGTTCGCTAATACGTGTGGAGAAATGTCGTTTACTTTCTCCTACATATTGCTTTTTACAATAAGTACAGGTTAAAAGATAAATAATGTTGCGGCTTTTACAGTTAAAGTTAGTGGAACAACGATATTTTCGGTTTGTTACCGAACTTCGGAAGAATGGGGTTTTATCCATTCTAGAGCAGATTTTGCAATTCGTTTTTTTACATGTCTCAGATAAGTTTTGGACGTTAAGGCCACTAATATTCCGATGCTTAGGTGGGTAGCAGATACTCGCCCTAGTAAGTAAATCTTTTAGATTGGGATTTCTTCGGAATGCGGTAATCGGTTTGCATTGAAAGAGTTCATTACAATCGATGGAACCTTTGAGGAGGTGCCAGTTGTGTTTAATTATCTGACTGATTTTTACGGCAGTAGGATTGTAGTCAGTTGTGAATAAAGCGCTTTTAGTTGTGAGTTCTACTGGTAGATCTCTTTATCTGCCTCTTCCATTCTTTGACCACGCCCCCTTTATCTCTCCTTCGACCACAACTCCAGGGTAACGTATTACGTCATGTGCCTATTGTCTAATCTCAGCATCATGGCACTCATCTGCAAAGTCTGCAAATGTACCTTTACAGAACAAACCAACCTACTTAGACACTTTAGATCTATACATATGCGCAAGAAGATACTATGCGAACATTGTGGGTTACAGTTCAAACGCTCAGACAACCTTGGAAAGCATATCAGGAGGAAGCACACTGACCTATTGGCAGCGGCAATATCCGATGCCATCGGCAGCCTCGAAAACATCGAGGAAGATGAAATAGTTCCAGGACAGTAGCAACCGATACAACATCAAGTGCTAATATAAACCCTGAATATAACACCATCCATGAAACAAGTGAATTACCTGCAAGAACCAATTTCTGGTCAGAGAAACGTATTGATATACCCTGGCCAGACTTCGGTAGATGGGACAAACTACTCAAGGGAGAGATCGAAGTAGCAGAGCTTAAACCGGAAACTTGGAAGGTTTTCCGACCACAGAACAGGGAAGACGTACGCCCGAGGAAGTAATTGAAAAAAGCTTTCAAGAAAACATCCTTTGATTTTATTCATTCAATAAAATCTTTTTTAGACTAAGAATATTGATCTATTCCACGCCATCACTCAAACAAATAGCCTAGTCGTTACTCTCCATTTCTAAAATCTAGAAAACTAGTTTTACGACTTGATTCCTTTTGATCCGCCACAGGACAAAATGATCCGCCACTTCTCTTTATGATCCGCCAACCTGGATGATCCGCCACTGAGGTTGACGTCTCAATGATCTGCCATGCCTAGCCTATAAATACCGCAAAGAATTAAGCAGACAACATCAGCCTGACGAGACCCATACGGTCGAAACTAGTAGCTGCCATTAAGTAAAGAGAGGTCAATCTCGGCGATCCGCCAAAAATGCTAAAAACAATATCACAAAATGGTTGTAACCCAAAATGGGCGAAAAATGGGCTAAAAACAAAATAGCAAAAACAAAACTATAACACAAAATATATTTTAAAATTTAAAATACAGGTAGTCTGTTTTAAAAACGCGACAACCTTCTCATAAAGAGAAGGTTGCGCAAACAGATGGAATAAGGATCTAGCACGGTAAGGCTGAGATCTTATAGGTTTGAGATGCGTGCACTCAATCAGAATGTGTTTCACTGTCAGGCGAACCTGGCAATGCTCACAGACTGGTTGAGGCTCTCGCTTGAGCAGGTAACAGTTGGTAAGGTGAGTATGTCCAAGACGAGAGCGACACAAAACAACTTCATTTCTCCTGTTGGCACAATAGGAGGATGGCCAATCCCCCAAAAGAGGCTTGATGGCATGAAGTTTGTTTGTATCTGTAGCATCCCATTTTTGCTGCCATCGTTGCAAAATAAAAGTCCTTATCACCGACTTAAAGTCGGTGTAAGGCAAGGAAAAGGGGGAGACCGGCAGTGACAAAGCAGCCTTAGCCGCCGCATCTGCCCGGTCATTCCCCCGTATATCCATGTGACTGGGGAGCCAACAAAGGACAATGTCCTTTTTTGGCCCAGAGAGCTTGTAAATATCTCCGATTATTGGGTGCACAAGCTGGATGTTATGAATAGCTTGTAATGCGGACAGAGAATCAGAATAGATAATACATTTTTTAAATGATGATGAGGACTGAAAGAACTCGAGTGCCTGTAAAATTGCAACGAGTTCTGCAGTAAAAATAGAGGCCGCTGGTGGAAGAGATACAGACAGGACTTCGGATGGTGTCACTGTTGCAGCTGCCACCTTATCACCATCCTTGGACCCAT